>JAZGTI010000059.1:37925-104626 GCA_036877585.1 Botia kubotai
AGGCCTTCACAGAACAGGTGTATTTATACTGAGACTAAATTACACACAGGTGGACTCTATTAACTAATTAGGTGACTTCTGAAGGCAATTGATTGTACTAGATTTTATTTAGGGGTATCAGAGTACAGGGGGCTGAATACAAATGCATGCCACACTTTTCAGATTTTTTTTCGCTTAAAATTTGAAAACCGTATATCATTTTCGTTCCACTTCACAATTATGTGCTACTTTGTGTTGGTCTATTACATAAAATCTCAATAAAATACATTTAAGTTTGTGGTTGTAAGGTGACAAAATGTGAAAAAATTTAAGGGGTATGAATGCCTTTGCAAGGCACTATATGTGAAACTGTGTTGATCTTTGATTCCTCTCAGTCACAATGGGAAAGTGAATATTTACAATAAAACAACAGTTACATTGAAATGGTTCTAACAATGAAATGGATAGACTTTGTCAGCTTGTTAAACACATTTTTATTTGGATAGTTCTACCATATGATGGCTAAAGCAGTAGCGAGTTCCATTGTGATGGTGTTTTCATGGTAACCAGATACATTGTGAGTGGAATTCTACAAAAATATAATGCAATATCATGCAATGCAATAAAATAGCCTCTCTTCCTTGCAAACGATACCACGAAAAATGTAAATTTAATTTCAAGGCAAAACTGAAACAATGGTAAGCTGATATCTATACTGATTTCAGTATCAAGAGCATAGAACAACCCAACATGCGACATGGCATGACGTAGTTTCACATTCTCTATATAGATCACATATTTTTGAGTGGTCCATGTTTTCACCAGTCAGCCAATTGCCTTGAGATGAACGCTTTCTCCAGGTATCATAGGCATTTTTGGACATACCCCAAACTTGGAGAGACAGAGCTGAAAGAAAATTCCATCCCAGTGAGTTTCCCACTGGTAATTACGACATTGTGGTGCGCTCATCTCATAAATGTGTTGGTATCGACATGACTTGAAGGCAGCATGAGTCTGGAACATGAAATGATGTGGCTGTGCTGTGCCAAAGTGAGTCTCTTTATTTTTCTACAAACCAGATCAAAATCAGAGCAGGCTGGCCTCTCCTGCTCTCAATAGTATGGGACATACTCCCCAGAAGGAACCCTTGAAGTGCAGCATGGGAATCAGCTAACAGATGGATAGAATTTGTAGGCTAAGGTCTGGCCAAGCCAGCTGGTGAGAGCTCACATTTCCACTGGCATGAAAAAGTCCTGCTTATATCATGTGCAGTCTGAGGAATTGCATTTAGGTGTTGCAGAGCCATATATTCTTCTTTGTGCAAGCAACAGAAATGCTTTAGCAGCAAAACAAATGCCTCCTTAACTGTCTTGTGCACATGCAAGCTGTTGTATGTGAAGATACAAACAAGAAAGCTTCTGACATAAAAGTGTTGAGAGTTACGCAATTCAATAAATGAAAGGTTTACGCAATTGCACTACAAAGTTTATTTGCATTTACCACAATACAATATAGTTTTTGTTGCAGTTGTCAATTTACTGTTTCCGCCCAAGCAAAGCTGTCAGTCCATTTAGAAACAGGCTTTAGGGGAAATTAGGCAATTATGTTGCTAGACTGTATGTTTTACCTGTAACACAATGACATTTTAAAACTGCACAAACCACCTCGTCTACTGCCAGCTCTTAGTGCTGGGTTATGAGTCTTTACCCTTAGTGCTGCTAAGTCCGACTTACCTTAACAATGAGAGCGGGCAGGTCATTGAATTGGTTATTGGAGAAGTAATGAGGAGTCTGCAGTTTGGGGACATGGACTCCAGGGCAGCACAGCTACGACCCAAGGGAGCTCATTATTTACTATGCAGCCAGACCTGGAGTTCGGACCTATGACTAAAGCCACACTCTCACTCGTTTACACGTCATCCCGACCTGTAAATAACCATGAAAGTGAATTAATGTTGTGCCGGTGGGAACACGGGTGCAGCATGCACTATTGGTATAAACATGTTTTGTTTTACATAGACTGTGGGAACATCAGTGAGTGTTGTTGGAGATTATGTAATTATGCAATCTTTATTTCTCATGGGTCCTGATGGTGCAGGGCTTGATTGAGTTATGCTTAGGGGAGGATTGGAGAGCTGGAGACACTGATGGTACAAGCTGATCCATCCAGTGCTGTTAATATGTGCAGAGTGCTCTGTGACTTTGACTACAGCTAGGCATTCTATGCAAAAGGTGCCTTTTCCATTTTTTGATTAACAGATAAAATCCTTCTTTTTCTTTCTGTTTTATGTTTTGCTGAATTATATGGATAATGGAATAACTTGGCCCCTCAAAACTGAAATGATGTCAGTTGATTTAAAATAACAGTTCCCTATTATGCTGAAGCAAATAAGTGGAAACAAAAGTCAGGGACACAAATCCCAAATACTGTTATTATTTAGTTTTATTTTGTTATATATTTAGGCTGTTGGAAAACATTTTCCAGTGAGACTATAAAATATTTTTTTTTTTACAAATAATGTACTATAAAATAATGTGTGTTTACTTATATCCTGTTTACACAACACATTTTAATACAGCAAAAAACATTTTAATTTGTCTTTACAAATATTTTAAGTATTTATATGGTCATGTAAAAAAGCATGTGTACACCTGAGATGTTTTAAATACTGTAAATAAGTCATTACCATATTAAATATTTTTCTTAATATAATAAGTTTGAAAAAATAGTAGGATGAAGGATACTAGGATAAAGGTGAAATAACAGTAAACAACGGTTGTATAGCTGCCATCCCTGAAGTTCTTTTTATTCAGTCTGACCATGGGCATCATGGAAATGCCATACACTCTGAAACCAAAGCCTCCGTTCCAGCATTGCTCTGATTATGTTGGACTTACACACCAGTATCTGAACTTTTCCAAAGCCCTGGGTTTGATTTCAATCTCTGCGCTGATTGTTTGTAGTGGTGGGGGACTTTAATGGAAAAAACAAGAAACACAAATATCTGTAATCAGATATACAAAATGACATTTTCTTGCTCTGCGACTAAGCGTGTGTTCAGCGCCTACCAACCAGTCAAACTCTCTTCCTTTCACAATACTTCACTGTTTCCTGAACCGCCTTAATTGAGATCACCTAAAAGGGAAACCATGAGCCCCAGTCACCAGCAATTAAAAATCACATTCTTATTGTGCTGGCCAGCACACAGCCCTTTTAAAGAGTGTGATTTTCATTGGACCGGCCCATCTGTTTGTGATTTCTTTATTTAGGCCCCTTTTTTCATATTTATTTAAATGTGACCCATCATAAAAGGCTGGTGAATGAAACAATGTGGCAAAATGGCTTTTTGATCATACAAATAATCAAGCGCTTGACAGGAGTTGCCTTTTTTAAATAAATACCCGATTCACAAAATATTAGCTTTTTTAAAAGATTGTTTATTGTCCAAATGCCTTGTGCCTAAACCGAGTAAGAAAACACAGAATCAAACAGCCAGCTGATAAAATAATGCATTTGACAGAGGCACTGACCACATTTCACAAATAAACTTGACTTTTCAGCGTGGAATGCATGGGATCATGGGGCCTGAATGGACTGGGCCCTGCCGCATTTGGGGCCCGGGCTGTCAGGTAATTACCTTTGATCTGCCAGCCGCTTAATAGCAAACTGTATTTGTATAAATGATCCAATTACTACATCCAAAGAAAGAGGGGAGAGTAGAAAGCAAGCAAGGAAAGAGGAAAAAATATGTAATACAACACTCCGCTGGAGTCATGAAAATAGATTTTATCGCAGTCTCAAGGACATTTGGTTTTTATTTAGGACCATAATGATGAATGCATTTGACGATATGTCTAAATCTAAAAGTAGATGCATATGTCATTAGAAAAACATGTCATGAATGAGGAATTAAAACAGAACCTCTTGGGATTTACATTTTGTCTTGAAGTCAAGGGAAAATGTCCTTCTGGGAGCAATATGTTACAAAGCGTGTCTCGCCGAACCGAATGGTGCTGTAAAATGTGATTCATTCTGAGATGTTCTAGTGAACAATGAATGACAAACTTAACAGATACATGAGTAATAGTGATATGAGATAACTGCTTATTTTCCTTTCTGATCTACCAAGTACTAGCAATGGCAATATCATCAATATTAATACTGACACCTCTATTAAATGGAACATTTTTGTGATTTCCAAAAATAAAAATAATAATGAATGCCTCCTGTTTTCTAACTACTAACAATAATAGAATACAGATAGTCATTTAACTTTGAAATGTTCAAGATTTTAAGTTTAACATTTTCTAATACTGTATATAAACATCACAAAATAATAGTTAATATATAATTTAATAAAAATTTATAATAATAAATTAGAATGAGTACTTTTATGTATAGATCATTCCTTTTGATACAATACAGGTTTTCAAGTATAAGGCACAAACTGGATTTGAACTGATACAGATGAACTGTACAAAATCTCATAGCCTGCACAGATAAATACAGGAAACCACTTAACCACAGAGACCAGGGACATGTAAGATTCCACAATGCAAACAAGAAGTTTCTACAAAAACAGCTTTTGGCTGTGCCATCCTCTTGTCGCTTAGCCATACATACAGTGCAGTGCAGTGCTGGTCAATCAGTTACAATGACTTATTTAAATACATCCTGGATCTCACTGGTCAATCTGTTAAGATGAATCTGTGAACTCATTTCAATTTATTCTGGATCTCACTGGTCAGTCTGTTACGATGAATCTGTGAACTGATTTAAATAGATCCTGGATCTCACTAGTCAGTCTGTTACGATGAATCTGTGAACTGATTTAAATAAATCTTGGATCTCACTGGTCAGTCTGTTAGGTTTGTGAGCCCACATGTAAAGCTGTTGTAAATAGCAGATTAGACATGTGACACATACCAGCATTCATTTCATCATTTACCAGCGATTTACCAATGCTTAATATGTTTAATACATAGTTACATTTATTCATATTTTTTAAGAAAAAAGATCAGAAAAAAACAATTCTTCCACTAAGAATATACAGATTCATTAACTGATGGACTGGTAATGGTAGACAAATAATATAGCTATTTTGTGCATAAATATAGAAACAGATTTATGGGCAAATCTAAGTGTTTAGAACACAGTTCCTTCGGAATAAGAGAGTTCTTGACAGATGCACTCTTGAGAGGTGACAGTAAGTATGTTTTGGAATGTGGTTCATGCTACTCGTTTGTGCTTGTCTGCAAGAAGACACCCGCATCTACTGATTAATTACCCTGAGAGTTATTTAGTGAGATCTATTTAACTAACATCACAGATTCATCATAACTGATTGACAACCACTGCACTGTATGTGTGGATGAGTGATGCTTGCTGGGCCTTCGTCACCTTAGTGCTGCACAATCTTTCACTTACCCCAATAACTGGCTTCCATTAGCACCTGCTCTTTGACGCCATGTTTGATCATGGCGATCACGCAATAACGGCCACGTTTCACAGGGAGAACATGTGGATCTGCGTTTGTGGTGCAGCTGTTTCCAGTATACAGGAAATATCTCTGCCCTGTCAGCCTGACTTGCTATAGTATGCAGTGATATAAATAAAAATCACAAAGAAATAAACAGTGGTGGGAGGTCCTTTCAAGGGGTAACAGAAGATTGGATGGGAGGCATGGTCAAGAGTACAGAGGCCTTGTTTTCATTTACAAGTGCTTTGTGATATGAGAACAACTGAAATTCAACCACAAATGTTTGGGGTTTAGAGAGGTTACCAAGCAGCCCATTCCAGCAGGAGGTTGTTTTCTGATACCGGCCCCAGAAGCTCAGGGAGGATCAGTCAAAACAAGAGCTGCTCCCGTCATGTGTAAAAAATAAATCAGCTCTTAAACAGACAGGTGTGAGTTGCCAGCAGTGCTTTACAGTAACCTGCAGACCCTTCTTGAAATCCTTCGTGAGATTTATTCCCATCCACATCAGTTCACTCTAATATCAGCTCTGTTTCTCCTGTAAAGCAATGTAATTAGGCAAAATTATTTGCTTAAGTATTGTGATTCTTTTAGGAAACTCTAGTGTTTTAGGAACAACTGAGATCTCAACATTATCTCTTAGATTTATTGCTTAGATTCACAAAGTTCCCTAGGTCTGCAAGCAAAAGTTCCCAAACTTTTCTCATTAAATTCCTTCCAGACTGAATGACTATGTGTTACATATTATGTGTTAATTATTGTTTTGTTGTTTGTATTTCTGTTTCTCCTGAAGAATTTTAAAGAAGAGAATACTTAAATGTCATTAAAATGTCCCACAAGCTTTGAGAGAGCAACCTTTGAGCAATCAAATCTTTCTCTGAGCTTACTGCAAGAAGTTACATAAAGCCATCCTATCAGATTGGACTTGTTGATATTTGAATAGTGTATAGTGAATACTAAAACCAAACAAATCTGCTTAACTAGATGTAAAATGTAACCCAACTGAATAAATATACACACCTAGCGTGCAGATAGCCATGTGTAGCTTGGCGAGCAGGCGGAGTATGTTGGGGTACTCTGTGGGGGTATTGGGTGTCACACTGAATGTGCCGCCTCCCTAACAACTTCAGAATTGCAAGTATTCCACAGCTATGGTGTCCGATTGCCATGGGGACTTATGGGAACTTGTTGATGCAAGGAGAGATTGAAAGAGAGAGTGAAAAAGAGAGGTAGAAAAGACTACAGAAAGAAACAGGAAGAGTGGTAGCGTTATTTTACAGAGACTGAGCCAAACGACCACCAGACTCATCTTTCTTACAATAACCAATGAGAAATCCATGCTCTCTTTCCTACAAATCAGTTTGAGGAGGAAGAGAAGATTTAGGGGCAGCAGGAAAACCCTCTCTGATCAGGTTTCCTGGTCTGAGCTTGATGGAGTGAGTGTGTGGAGGAATCCATCTGTGTACTGACATACTCGATTCTCCTGCAGAATTAGCAAGCAATGAACTCATATTAGGGTAAAGCGGCCAGAAATAAAATCAGTTATAGACAGTGAGGACATCAATGATCTTAAAGGAACATTTTATTGCTCAGAAGTTGCTTTAATAGACACTATGTTTAGAGTCTCTAGAGTTCATATCAATCCATGTCCCAGATGTTCCTCCTAAAATTCCATAAGAGAAACAGAACTAGACACAAATGAGACAATTTGTTATTGATATATAAGAAGTAAAAAGATATCAAATTAGCTTTGATTATTTAGTCTTGAATGAATGTCAATATTAAAATACAGTATACAACCGTACAAAGGTTCCATTTGCTCTCCATTTAATCTCACTGATGAAGCAACTGAAAATTTTAAAAGATTTCAGATTTCATTTTTGTTTCCTATGGGTTCATGAGTGAGTCATGAGTTAGGTCCTAATTTGCTGCTGCTCTGATCTAAGATTTCTTTAAGAATATTTCTAATTTACATTTTTCTTTAGCCATGCACTTGCTGGGACTTCTGCACCTGAGTATCACCAAAATCAAATGTGACAATGTACAAGTTAGATGTGTATAAAGAATACATCATCCTTCACCACTGGCCTGATATTGGAGATTAATCCTTGGGCTGCAGGCCAGTGCAGCAAATGAGTAATAGTGGAAGAAACGTCCAAGATCAAGTTCCATGCCAACCGATGCTCACAGACGAGGGTGGAGGAGAGTTACTGAGCCATAGAGATCCACTGACCCTAGAGCTGAAACTGCATCACAGGAGGAAAAAATGGTCTGGAAAAATCAACAGCTTGTATGAAACGTACAAAAGTATCCGATCCAGTTTCATATGGACTATAATTGTAATCCTTTCAGGAACGCAGCGCTCCAGCTCTATTTGTTAAAAAAATAAAGCGATGAAAGCAGACATAAAGCAAGATGATTGTCAGTCTTTCAGTAGCCATGTATGCCATTATAAAAGCATTATATTAAGGGTGTGGGCACATTTTTTAAGCTGAAAGCAATGGCACTTGACTGCTGCTCTGATGAGGAGATGAACCAATAATGTTCCAATCACAGTGTTTTACATACATAAGCATTTAAGCATGTCAGATCTAACTGTAAGAAACAAATTAGACGAGAAAACATCTCTGGTTACTATCGTTACCTCGGTTCCCTGAGAGGAGAGAACAAGCCATTGCATCAGATGATGACGCTATGGGAATAATTTCCTCCTAATCCCTATCGAAGCCTTATTAAATAAGGCCAGTGCAGATTTAATTTACATTGGCCAAAGCCGATCAAGAAGGCAAATATGGGCGGCACCACCCCGCTTTATAATGTGCCATCCGAGCAGCTCAGAATCTTCTGAATGAATAGCCATAGCTGATCTGAGCGATAAATATGGCAGCAAATGCAACGTCTCGTTTTCGTCTCTCAGGGAATCAAGGTTACGATAGTAACCGAAGATGTTCCTGTTTGAGAACAGTTCACTTGACATGAGCCGAGGCCGGTATTGGCTCTGCGTCAAATGCTGTAAATAACGAATAAGCACACTTTGCGCTGCTGCAAACATAGGGGACACCCCTAGGCAGGTAGGCCCAAAAGGTCTATATGACCTAGTCGGAACACACAGTATAGATAAGCTAAAAGCTGCCAGTAGAAAATACTCACCAAAACAACCCACAAAGCCAGGGAGGAAACATCCAAATGACAAAATCAACCAAATAAAAAAGGTGTTCTACAAAGACCAAACCACCATCATATAGAAATGGAAATGACCTTAGTCCAAGCCTAAGAAAAGGCTCTTTAATTGAATGGGCTCTAACAGTGATAGAGGAATTGACCCTTGGCTAGAGCATGCCAAAGCTAGGCGTTGATAGGCATTGACCAGTGCAATTTGTATTTGCACTGGCGCTACACATTATAGCGTTATGAAGGGATTAGAAGAAAGGGATTTCCATAGCGTCAGCTTCTGATGCAGTGAACCTTTCTTGAAAGGAAACTTTTAGTTCATATTTTAATCTCTGACTTTGGTTTCATACTTTTGTATATTGGGAAATCTTAACATAGTGTGAGACATTGTTGAAATCTCTTACGAAACTTTAAAGGAGACAGTTATAAAGTGTATAAATTGCACTCAACTTAATTTATTGCTGACTAGCAGAGACAATGATAGTAAAAGATCTTGCTCCAAAGTCCATTTTGGCCAAATGCAGTTTGTTGTGCAGGGGTCGATCTTTAATCTGTGAAATTCTGATGTTATATGTTCTTCACATTGCAGAGATTCACATAGCAACTTCATTGAATAGATGTATAATTAAAACAGATAAGGTCCACTGAAAATAACTTATCAGATGTTGTTTTCAGACCCACACATTCTTTGGAGGAAAGAATCTGAAGTCAGGTGACCCTAACACCCAACCATGACCAGCATGCTATGGTAGGACGCCCATGAGTGGCTCTGTTGAAAACGATGCCTACCGGAAACCCCCTTCACACTTGCCTCCAGTGTCAGGTGTCAGAGATTATTGCTGTCCCACAATAAATGAAACATCCAAGAGAGGTGAAACGTCACAGTTCATATCACAATGCCAGTTCATTGACCAATTAGAGCTGAGTGTTTAACAATGCTATTGAATACAATGTAACAGAACTACACAACACTACATAGAAGTTAATGCAGGTTACATGTATAAGGCTGCATCCCAGTTCACTAGTGATAGTAAAGTATAACTTTTACTATCGACACATCTAAAGGAGCTCAAAATATTTCCAGCTTCCTATTTGCATAAGTGCAACAGAATGGCACTTAAATTTGGACTTCTAGAAAGAAAACTAGTTTGGAAAATCCAAGACGAGATGTGGGTGTATGACGTCATAAAAAATAATTATTGTAAATATTCATTTTTAAGTATGCTTAAGGGATTCCATCACACCTTACATTTCTTCTATTCAGTTGGGAATTTTAAACAAAAATACATACTTCCATAATCCATCATTTTATCATACTATTTTTACACACAACGATTATGATCAGTCAGGTATACAATACTGTTTGTATTTGGAATGGATGTTGAACATGTTGGATAACCTGCTGTATTTTACAAAATATATATATGTACAACAAAATATACTGTACAATACAGTACAATGCATGGAATAATGTACCCTACAATGCAATCCCACTATTGATTAGACATATTTTCTAATATGAACCACAAAAATTTGACAATGCAGTTTTCAGATAACCATACAAATAACATATAGACCTATAATCATAACAATTTAGTGTTATACATTTGATACAGTGGTTGTTAATGCCTTGTTCCATTTTCTTCAAAAGAATTTTTATTTTATGTACAATAACAAGTAACTAGATTTTCATTGACGAAAATGTGAGTGGTGCTTGTTGCAAAACTCTGGAAAATTTAAACAATGTTAACATGTTTTAACATGATGCTAGCATGATTTAGCATGATGTTAGTATGACTTAGCATGACGTTAACATAATGCTAGCATGACTTAGCATGACGTTAGAACAATGCTTGCATGACTTAGCACGATGCTAGTATGAAATATAAAATATATAAATATAAAATATGGCTTATTCATGATTTTAGGAGGTTGCTAAGGTGATCTAAATGGTTGCTAGGGTGTGGTCAGAAAGTTGCCAGGGCAATACCTAAAGTCCACTGACAGCCTGAGTCAAATGTGCCCATCCACAATCTCTACAATATTCTAATGCATTTTTTTACATCTTTGCTAGGGTACTGTAAATGATTGCAAGGGTGTAGCTAAACAGTTAATAGGGTTAAACCAGTAGACGGAGTTGTTAGTGAATCAAAAGAGTCAACTCCCATGTCTCTGATGTTCTGGTGCTGAGATATAGCTAATTCATACTATGGAATTTTTCGCCCACTTTTTCATACGCCCTAAAAACATCGTACACCTGATTGCTTAAAAAAGTCATAGTTGATTTGACACCTCATTCATGGGTCTACAACAAACCGTGCGGGACAAGTTTTGTCTGGAAAAAGAAGAAGTATGCAAGAGAGTAATAGTGATGCTTTGCTTCTCAAGAATCACTAATAAATCATCAGACAAATCCATCATTTAATTCTATGAGCATTTTAAACAATTCTAGATATATTTAAAGCAGTTCATGCCATTGAAATTCAATGTCCTTATATTCAGATTGGACAAGTCTGTGTCCTTTTTGCTACCTCAATTCAAATTTAAAATGAATTGGAATGTAAAATGCATTCTCAGTTCAATTTTGGATGGAGCGCAACCCTGGCCATGTCAGGTAAACCAATCCCCCTGCCTTATTATTTTCTGGGCCACTGTAATAATCAACAAAGCAGAGGGCATGTCCTCTCATAAAAACTGCCACTGGAAAGAAATATATCCGTAAAAGTCGCCCACACACCCCAGAGCTCAGAGCATGCCAGTGCTGAGCCTATGTACGCACAATAAAACCACAGAATAAAATGGTCACGATAGGGTCAGACCACTTACCTTCTCATTGGGTAAAGCACCAACAAGAACTGTATGTTTTTATGAACCTTCAAAGGCATCAGCATTATCAGATATCATGTTTCATGTTTGTTGGTTCATGTTCTTTAAATAAAATGACATAATTGAGAGTCTGTTTACAAAAATGTAACAATCACAATAAGGTTTTCTTTGATGTAAAGGGCTTTTGTTTGAGTTTTATTTGGCTACAATACCTGGGAATTTGCCATATGTTTACAGTCCGTGGAGGGTTTCACAATGTGCTAAATTGCTCTAAGCAGTCCCATTGTTATTTGACATCAGCAGAGAAAGAGGATTCTGCTGTCAGGAAAGCAGGGAAATTGGCCTCTGGATCATTCCCCCTACACAAGCTTAAAAGCTGTAGATGTGTTTGCATCTCAGTTTCTGCATCTTCAGGAAAGACACAGACAGATCTTTAAAAGACACAGACCTTTTAAATGGTGTGTCTTTATTGTGTCTCTTCATTTTATTTGATTTATTTCATACTCAGCATTGAAAAACATAACTCACATTCCTAATCTAAACCTGTATATTTAGCCGACATGTGACAGTTTCACTGTTAGGATTAAATGAGAAGAAAGACAAATTTAGAATCAAAGGATTTTCTGCATAAAGATGGCCCTTAACTGCTAAACAGAGTTTTACTAATCTTGACCTACACAATCTGGGTGAGATATATGCCTCCTGATGCGTGTAATGACATTTTACACATAATAAATGGGTCTTGACCACCATTTAACAGTGAGGTACGTCTGTCGTCTGTGGCTTAACAATTCTCTTTATGAGCTTCAAAATACACAGAAGTGATTAAGGATTTTTTTTAAATACGACAAATGACAAGAATGTTTTGCAACTAATACTGTAATAGTTTATTTTGAGCTGTAAATCTTTGTTCGGATACAAACCGTTGTTCACCTGAACAATGTGCATTAAAAACATGTAACCAAATAAGTGAAGAACCACTCTGACTCATTTAGGTTATCAGTGAATATTTTAAACTTATAACAGATGGCTCAAGACTAATTTACAGCCTTTTTGATCAATTCATTGGCTAAGAGAGCATAAGAGCAAGTCACAATCTGTGCTACACTGATAGTGCAGTTTATTCTTGTGTGTAACCTGTAAAGACAACAGAATATCTATTCCCTCTCATCACAGTTCGGACTGCACGAGTAGTAGTGCAGTAGTGGTGCAGGAAACACTGTCTGAGTATTTTATTACACTGTTCTGTGCACAAAGGCAGAGGAATTATTCCAGAAGCATTAAAAAATCCCCAAAAATCATCATAAAAATAATTTGGTTTCAGCATTTTTTAGAACAAATGGAACAGATCTGATTCCCAACCCTAGTTTTAATATTTTAATCATTGATGCAAACCAAAGTGTATCGAGGGTATATTTATTTAGGTCACACAGTCATCTGTTTTTCACATCAATCTTTGTCATTAGTAAGGAAATTAAGAGAGAGGAAAAGATACAGGCACAGGGAATGAACTAAACGTCACAAAACAGGCTGGTGTTGTTGATGATGGATTCTCCCCTAATCGAAACAATTTGCTTAGTTTCCCAGCTGGCTTTCATGTGCTTTAGATTACACTCTGCTATTTAGTTCCACAAAATTACATGCTGCTTAATGGGCTTTTAATGGTTATAGGTTTTTCTACTTTTTAATGAGGTTCACCAGTTGGTTGCTAATGCCCTATGGATATTTGGCGCATGTCCAGACCGAGAACTGATTTGGGCTTTATGTACAATTTACGACTCACTTTTCTTTGTGGTGTAAAACCTCAACAAGAACTCAAATTTTTCTTGGGGCAATAGATGCTTTTTTTAATCTGTTTTAGTTTAGTACCTAATCCTGAAATGCAAAAAAAATTGTCATTAAATGTTTGATCACTAAGCATCTGGATCTCTCTTCTCGCATCATTCATTTTGCGCGAAACACCAACAAATGCACACACAAACCACACAACACGATTGTTCACACGCTTGGTTATCTTTGGTTTTTACGCCAGCTGTATCCTATTTTAATCCTCACTTGATGTGGCAAGTGTATTTTAATAGCCGTGCTAGATCTGTGGAGTCTTTTACCTGAAGTAGAGTATGAGAAGACACACAGGCAGAAGGGACAAGAATGAAGGTTCTGAGCTAACCTTAACCAAACCCAGAAAGTGGACTGGCCGTTGGAGCACTGCTGGCAAAAGTCTTTTAATGAAAACATAAACCGTTGCTTTCTGATACATTCTCTTTTATGAGACCTAATTAAGCGGAAAATGGCCACACATCTTCTTCAATAACTAAGGCAGAGCAAAGCTCTTTGTGAAATCTGCTTTTGACTTTGACCAATTTGCAACTCATTCTAGCCAAGAACTGCCAACAGGTACAACAGTGAATATCTGACTGACATGTAAATCAGTGATCACAGTTTGTTAAAGTGGGGTAAACAAAACACTGAAAACTGAACAAAGTATAGGATATTTGTAGACTGAATTTTGGTCTGTCCAAAGGTAAATTCTGTGTTTCTGCCCACTGATTAGTAAACAGACTGATAAAACTACTTTACAAAGGCTACAAGCAAAATGATTTTTCAAATATTTAAAGCCATAGAACTTTTTTCTCACAAGCACAAGAGGAATTGTGTTATAGGTTAATATCACCTACAGTGCTTCTAATTATTGGACATTTTAACAGTTCGTTACTAACGCTTGGTCTTGGATCTGTGTTATATGATCTTCAGTGTGGCTAAAACCCAGATCGTTATTCATTTATTTTAATTTTTTAAAGTCATTGCAGTATGTTTTCAAGCATATGTCTCCAAGGAAGGCTATTGATTCCAGGAAACCATGATTTGCTGTGATCATAAATATGAATGTTCCTAAATATTAAAAGGTTTGCATTCCAAGAAAATTCACGTTTCAATAGACAAATTCAATGTGAGATTCAAAGGCATTTGCATAACATAAAAAGTCTTTATGTTTTTGTCTGCTTTTCTGTTTCACTGTGGTTTTCATTTTCCCACTCATATTTTATGTGGCTATCCAGAGCTGTGTAGCAGCTTTGAGATTCTGAACAAAGCTCTGCAGGCTTTGTTCAACTATAAAATTGGATGAAAGCTTGAAAGCTCTCAAAGGAGACAACAAAGCCATTGCCCCTATAAGGAAAACTAGAAAAGCCTGAGTTTGTGTCTCTTGGATAGATAGTTCTACAGCTCTCCCTTCAAGCCTGCACCCTATACTTCAATAACAACAGTCCCCATCGTCATAGTAACACAACCATTATTGTTTAAATGGCTTTAGACAATAAATATTTGATTACACTTAATTAATGTTTTCTTTCTTTGCAAATAAACCAGGAACTATGAGTCATTCTGTCTAATTGTATTCAAAGCAACGAAATCCTGCAGGAAGAAAACTCAAGGGCTATAATCTCTGCAATTATCCAACCGGCACAGAACATTCCAGTACTGTCTATTTGGCATCTTTAGGTACTGGTCTGTAAGTCAAGGGTGCATCAAGTGAGTGCAGCTCAGGATGCACAGACAACACAAATAAGCAATTACTATGAAGCACAATATAACGCAATATAAGCAATATAATTTTGCTAGCGATTATATGTGAGATATTTAAATGTGTTGCTTAGTTCTCACTTCCTCGACGTGCAAGTATGCAAGTGTTAAGGCAGGGTAGGCGATTTTTTCCAGAAAATTTTTTATTATGCTGGTTGAATGTCTCTTCACATCCTGATAGCAGCAACTAGAATACATATACTCTTCTTGGGTCATTTAAATCACCCGTCTGTTTCTTAATGAATAACAGTAATGAATAACTGTGTTCCATGGTGACTGTGTGAAACAACTACTACTTTTGGATTTCACTGTGTTGCTGTGGTTTTTACGGCAGTACAAGCTAAAACCTGTGATAACACGGATATTACATATTACGGATGGCAAAAAGTGACAAAGGTGGACTATTTAAAATTGCGAATTTCTCTGGACACATTTGTGATAATGTAAGTACACAACTGAAGAAAATATTTAACACTGTGCAAGTGTTTTTTGGATACTTTAATACAAAAATATTATATATTGCGCCTTTAAATAGTAGATAATGAAAATTCATGTTGTGTTTTTCAGAAAGATGTTTTAAATGGTTTGTATGTTTTAAAAAATTATCCCCTTTTAAGTTATTTAAGAGCAAATATGTAAATATGCAAAGATTTTCTATTGAATATTGTCAAAAGGTTAAACGATATCTGGAAATATTTGTTAGGTATATCCAGCTTTACTAATTATATGCTTCAGTATAGACCAGGCAGTAAAATACAGTTTTTAATAAAAGGTGAAGATGCCTTTATGTCAACTCCTGTCACATTTCCTTAGACATAAACTCAAATTTGTGTTCTTCATAGATGGCAACGAAGCAACTTAATGGCATTTTAAGGGTTTGAAAAAAATAGTTACACCAAAAGAATCACATCTGCATGTCTGTGTCATAGTCTAGATGAATTCGTGGTCAGTCTGTGGGTGCTGGAAAACTCTGAGTACCAGACATCAGAGTGCTTCAGAGGGAAGCTGCATGGTTGTGGTTTAGCAAAAGAGAGTAAGAGGCCTAAGGGTCAGACAAGTCTCTCTCTTTTTCTGCAGCTCCTCTGAACTGTTTGCCACATGGGAGACTCTTCACTGCTGTAGGAAAAGAAGGCTGTATCGTATTACCACCCTGTGCAGCTGCAAAAGTCTCTCTCTGCAGGTTTCTGGTAGAGGTTTCCTCTGGTGAAGTTTATATTCACCCCGTGAGGTAGTTCTGTCACTTATTAACACAGTGGCCCCAAAAAGTATCTGGACACTAAAGTCAGACTTATAAATGTCTGAATGTCATTAGATATGTGCATTAGATAACAAAATATCAAAGCAAGTGGCATCTGTAAACAAATGCTGCAACAGCTTTCTTCAGAACTTTCTTCAGAGGCAATTACTTTTGGGAACCAGCTGGTCCCACATTGGTTTTAATGGATGTATGAAGTCATTGGGGAAAACAGGAAGACAGTTGCCCTAGCAGAGTAACCACAAATGTAGTTCATCATATTAACTGGTCACTCAAGTTACACAAAGTTTTACAAACTGAAAGCTGTCATAATTCTATCTTTTGTACAATATAAATTTTTATCTAGTGAAATCTACCTTTTTCTTTTTAAAAGTATATTTGGATATAGTGATTCCAATATAGTGGATATAGTGATTGGATATAGTGAGCTCAGTGGTTAGAGCATGGCGTTAAGAACACCAAGGTCATGGGTTCGATCCCAGGGATTGCACATACTCAGAAACAATGTATAGTCTAATGCAATGTAAGTCGCTTTGGATAAAAGCGTCTGCCAAATGCATAAATGTAAATATAAATGTAAATGTAGTGATTTGAAACAAATAATTTATTTTGCAATACTAAGGCAGTAATACTTTTTAAAGCATGACTTAAGTGTTCCAATACTTTTGGGGGCCACTGAGAGATCTACACTGTTGGAAAACTGCAGCTATGTCATTAATGTTGTGAGACCTCAAAGTTGAGAGCAGCCAGTGTGTATCTGTTATTTTCGTTGCCTTGGAGGAGCGAAATGCAAACACACATTTTAACCTCCATGTTTGTCTTTGTGCATTAATAGCCGCATATTTGGCCAAGTACCATCTGAAGCTTTAGTAAGTCTTTCGTCTTCAGGGAAAAAAAATGAGTTACTGTGCAGATATATTTATGGTGCTTGTTAAAGATTTTTTGTTTTCCTGTGTGCTGAGCCGAGCTAAAATTAGCTTGGTGATAGCTGCACTCTATTTGGCCTTGTGTGCTTCGACTTATGACATATTTGGAATGTGGTTGTGCAGTGAACATGAGAGAGTATTGTCGCTGCTGCAGAGGGCAGTGTAAGACTTTGGGTTTCTGTGGCAGGAAGGCTGAACACAGACACGTGCCGAATCCATGCCAACGGAGCAGTAATAAGACACCAGTGACTAGGGCTATGGAGACAAGTTGGGATTAAGATAGGAATGATAATGCTTTATGGTATTGTGAACCCACACAAATGGGTGATCTTTTTTTGCCCTTGTGTTGTATCTGTTTTTTTTTAATTATGTCCCTCTCCTGCGCAACAAATCAGTGGATCAACAAGCTCATGTTGGACATGATATGTGATCTCAGGCAATTCTAGCCCACGCAGGATCCCTGACTGCAGGGTCATAATGAAGGAGCATGTGAGAGGGAATATTTTCAAAACTAATAAAAGACTAATACGTCGACTAGGCCAATAAACCAGATGACTGTTGATTATTTTGACATCACTGACAAAGGTCGATATTTGTGCACACTTGAACACATTCAAATCAGTGAAAATGCACACAGGGTCACTGACTAAAAACAAAAACACACTCTTAAAAACATCTGACCTTTGCTAATGTAGTCTAAATGTGTGTGCTGTGTTGTTTTTTAATATATTTTTAATATAGTTTATACAACACAGTCCAATGTCCATGTAGAAATATTTATGACCTGACAAAAAGAACATTTTGAATACTAATTGCTAAAATTAATTTATAACATCCTATATTACACATACAGTGCCCTCCACAAGTATTGAGAAAGTAAAGGATAAATTGCTCTGTTTGCTGTGGAGTCAGTCAAAAAAATTAATGATTAAAAAAATGTGAGGCAAATGTACCGAATGTCACATTTTTGGATATTCTTCACTGCTTTTCTGTCAGAGTCAACTCCCTCCTCTTCTTCTTGGCTTGTGTGTACTAAGCGAATGCAAAAAGCAATGGACAGAACTGATACTACACTTTTTTTGCTTTTAATGTGTGAACAGTAAATGCAACAGGACACAGCTGATCACTTAGAAATATAATTGTAAACCAATTGTCCCAATACTTAGGCTCACAATAAATAGAGGAATGAAACTCTGCTGTTCTTCTAAATAGGTAAAACATTTATTTGCTGAAACAGCCAAACAAAATGAATTTTTGCCTCATATTCATCTTTTAGTAATAAAAGATTTGTTGACTCCACAGCAAACAGAGAATTTTCTTTTATTTATTTTCACGTATTTATTTTATATCCCAATTCGTATGGAGGGCACTGTAAATCTTAATCTAAATATTTAACTAAACAGCTATTTAACTATACATTTTGACAAAACAGAACAAAAACACAGTAAACAATAGTCTTTCTTGAGCACAGTAAGCCTAGAAATTCCCTTAGCTGAGTTCAGCTAGCAGCATTTTTCAAGAAACAAATCTTATATCTGGTATTGAGATTAATAGCCAGTATGGGGCCAGACAGCAGTCTGACTTTGGTCAAGCAAAGACGTAAACAAGAGAGTGGGTGTAAAAATGTTTTAGAGATTTGGGGCTGTACTTGTATTGGGCCGATTATTTATTATTTTTATCAGGAGCACAAGATGTCCCATAATCGACTGCCAAAAAGCTCACTATCACAAACAGATTTTGCCTGTGATTTAATGGCCCTAACATTCTGACCCTGGTGTTAGTGGTGAGTATAGGGTGACCCAATAACTAAGTGAGTCATAAACTTCTGCGTTGTCAGCCAGTGGGATATAACCCTCTTAAACATCTCAATTTAAAATTCTGGGTCATTAACTGGCCCCAAAATAAAGTGCTTGTACGTTAACCCGAGCAGAGTGCCCAAATTTTGCACCAACTTGGCAGATGGTGCTGCCAAATGCTCTCTCTCCATTTCACTAGACTGCACAGCCTCTAAGTATGATTAATGCCAACCCACAGGAAAGACAAATCACTTCTTTATTTTGTCATTTTTATTTTGTACATTGTCATCATCTTTATTATCTCATTTTTTTCTCCTGGACAGCAATGAGTTAAATGGAGATAAAGCTGAGATTTTAAAGTGGTGCAATTATGTGGCGTTATTTTTTCCTATGGAAAGAAAAACAACTGAGACAAAGTTGAGATAGGGATTTCCATTAAGGCTTTAGAGCTGCACAAATTGTAAAAAGATTTTAATATGAGCTTAAATGTTTATTATTATAAACATGTATGTGCCTGTATGTCAAAAACTACATTTCAGTTTTGCCTCTATACTTTGCAATTAGTCCTCTGCGTGGCCTTTCGCCAGTATTTACATTTTTAAAACAACATTTACATACAATATTTTACTAGTGAATTGGACCATTTCAGTTTCAACATTCAAAGAACAGGTATGAATTAGAGCTAAGCTATTTGAATGAAATGCAAATGTCTCAGCAGGTCATGCAGAGGTCAGAAGAGTGGATATCCCAGAGCTGTACAAGGTGCACATGAAATAACATCCCACACGCACACATCATTTACGACCCCCACCACCCCATTGTGCTTGCTCCTTTGCCAACAATGCAGTCTTTATTGTAGGAAAGACAGAAAATGTGAAAATCAGAGCACACCTGAGATTTTAAAACCCAAACAATATGCCACTATGACTCTAATTTCAGCCATTGTGCTGAGCTCAGCTGGATATAAGCCATGCTGTTTTGACCATCGGCATAAAGTCTGGTATAGCTTATTCTGACCAGTAACTGCCTGTTAACACAGGAAAGTTAGGCAGGAAAAGTTATTAATTACACTTTGATATATTTTTTATGATTTGCATGTGTAATATGGGCCAGGTTGATACTACAAATACAGCAAGGTACAATATTATTTTAACCAGTTATTTAGAATACAAAAGATTTAATAACCCCTTGACTCCTGGAAGTTGCTACACAGCAATTGATCTGTTGATTTCAGCAGCTCCTGCCATTTTTATGTGCAATATGTATGAGGTTGAGACTTAAGTGGTCAAGAGTCTTAGCAAATAAGAGACTCATCAGTCATGTACACAACATGTTCAGGAAACAAGAGGGAGGTATTATTTGTTGTATTTATGGATTTAATAAAGAGCAAACCTGTGCTTTCCAATAGCATAATGGCAGTTGAACCTTTTCTGTGGGTTCATGCTTCATGAGCACACAGCAACAGTAAGATTTGATTTCTGTTTAGAATGAGCCTATTTAAGTTTTCCCGAACCGTAGAAACCAACTGAATCCGGCGCATCTCACTCTCTTGGCCCCCTTGATCATTTTTGGCCCTGCGGTCTCCTCCCAATTTATTACTGCAAAAAATGAAGCTGAATCAGGTTCAGTAAACAACATCTAATAACATTATGTCAGATTTATTCATGATCAGATATTACAAACAAAGCATATAAATAAAACAAAGTGAATTAGTGGAAAGGCAGCACATTAGCCTATAAGAGGAAATCTTGCTGGCACAGATGACATCTGATTAGATAAAGGAGCCGAGCCCTTCCCCTCTCCGATTATATATACTGTGATTTGATAACATACCTGGCTAGTTTCAAACTTTGCGCTAATCAGATTTCTCTAACCTTGTTTTGTACATTTGTAGATGTGATAGGTTGGAAACCTGGACTGAAACCTCTACAGTAAAATACTACAGTATACCCTTAATATTTACAAATAAAGAACCAAGCTACAGTTGTTTTACAGTTTTGTGAAAAATAGAATTACATTAGGTGTTTCAGAAGAAATTTAAAACAATAGCCAAAATGAAGTAACTTATTATATTTTGATAATTTATATTTTTATGAAAAAAATTTATGAAGTTTACAAATACAAACATTTCATTACTTAACATAATATAAACCAATGGACTGTGCACAATACAACCAGGAATATGCATAAAAAAAGGAAACAACGACCATTTTGATTTCATGTTAAATAAATATTTGATGCCATGTATAACATTTGATAGTTGATCACTGTCTGTGGTGAGCTTTGAGGGGAATCCGATGAGTTATGTCTCTGTGTTTTTCTCACTTCTGTCAGACCCTGGGCTCACCTCTGGCGACCTCTCCACTCTTCAAAGCTCCACGCCACCAGGTCCCTACCCTGCCCTTGCCCATAATTACATGCTTGGAGACCTGCTTGCCTGCCAGGGGTCTGTCTGTGCTCTTAAAGATCTCCACTTCAAAAAGAGCTCATATTCAGAGCTATTAAAGCACAATAATAGCGAGCTGGCCCGACTTGTCCTTTAATCTTACATCATCTAGATCTTACCATAGCCACCATGTTCTCCATTGTGCTATCAGCCTCATGCATCCAGTGGACTGGTCTAGTATTTGGTGTGGACCAAAGGTTAGACGACAGTTCTTAGTTATGCACAGCTGAGATTATGTGGATGAAAACAAAATCTGCATAGCCATATTACCAGATTCACATTTTTGCATTGTTCTGCACTTTGCATTGTCATGTCCCACTTGCACAGTTTCTTTCAGCCTTTTTTATTTTATATTAGAGGGATAGTTAAGCCAAAAATAAAGATTCTTCCATCATTTACTTACCCTCATGTCATTCCAAACTTGTATGACTTTTTTTGCTTCTGAGGAACACAAAATAAGTCATTATGAAGTATGTTGGCAAACAACACTCAAATCATTACTTAGTTTAACTGTGTTTCTACACACAATTTAAATTTGTTTATTTCTAATTAAATCTGTTTAGCTGGCTCAACAATTCAGTTAAATTAGATTAAATTAATTGATGGTATGTTTTATTTACCACTATTACATTTGTCTAACAATTTTGTTTATTTTGGTCCAATTTTATTACATATGTTTTTTAAAACAATGCTCAATGTTGTTAGGCAGAAACAGCTGATCAAACCATAGTGTTTTCTGATCAAACCTGTGATCAGTGATGCCCTACTCTTTAGCACAACGGTAACCTCCTAAAACACCAGCATAAATAAAACAACAACACCTCACTTCATCTTGATTTACAATGCATACAATAACACTTTATTTTAATGTTTACTCTCATTATTCAGTGCCATGCATAAAGCAAGTTAGTTGATTAAAAACAATTTATTCTTATTCCTATAACTTTTTAAAAGGTTACCTAACATATGGTATAAATGATTGGTTCAACTAAATTATTTTAAGTTGATTTATAAAATAGATTTTTTTTATTAAATTTATTTTCTTCACACCTACAACCACAAAAACTTTTTTTTGAGTGAAAATTGGCACCCAATGACTTTTATTGTATAGAGCATACACCATTAAGACAATTCTCTAAATATCTTCTTTTGTGTTCCACAGTATAATATGTCATATAGGTTTGGGATGACAAGAGAGTAAGTAAATAATGGCAAAATGTTTATTTTGGGGTGAACTATCCCTTTAACTTTGGCTTGTATGTGAACATTTCAAACTTTATAGAGTATCTCTGTAAATTTGCCCCCTTAAAGTGCAGAAATAATACATGACATCACAGAGCACAGAGCAAGCACTGTGTGTGTGTGTGAGAGAGAGAATGCTCTTTGTTCATTGTGAATGCATCCACCGAGGTTTTCACAGAATCAAAGGTTTGGGGGCATGTCCACAAGTACCTTCATTTAGCTTCGCTAAAGACAAAGGAAGTTTATTTTCACATTATTCTCAGTCATATCTTGAGTTTACACTGTCAGAAGTGTTTCAGTCAGGGGTGGCAGCCTGGTGTGCCGCTCTGGTCAGGCCTTTCTGCAGCCCTATTGGATGAGGCGGGAACTCTATGACTCTGCTGAACTGCACTGGCACCGGTTTCCCTCCAAACACACAGATGCTATTTGCCTGACATGGTGTTTTCTTAGAAGGTGTGGCATGATGGGGCGTATCGAAGAGGAGGCAGCCACAACTGCTGCTGCTTGTGTTTCCTGCAGTAAAATACAGGTCAAAATCAAAACATGCTTCCATTCATGCCCTCATTTGAGTGTCAGAGGAGCTATTAACAGAGCCCTCTTTGTCACAGACATCTTAATGGCCAGCTGCTAGTCATGTCTGCTTTGCAAATAAATCATTCTGTTTAACCAGTTCTTTGTAATGATTCTTTGAGGTGATTTACAAAGTGTTTGTGATTGGCTGTCTCTGACAAAAGCATACTATGGTAACTACAGTTTTGAGAAAAATTTCATAGTTACTACAAATATTATTACTGTTGTAAGAGTACTATGTATCTGTAATACAATGTTTTCTATATATTTCACAATTTTCCTGTTTACTTTTTCTTTTTCTTCATTTCCATGTGGTTCTTCATTTTGTCCCAAATATATACTTTTGTTAAAGCTGCAGCAATGCAATATTATGAAAAGCACTATATAGATAAATTTGAATAGAAAGGCTTTTAAATCTTTCTTATATTATTTTTTTTCTCATAAATGCAAGAGACATATTGACATGCAAAAGGCTTCAAAAGTTCTAAAATAAGCTAAATAAAATACAAACACATTCCTCTGTCTCATTTTTAATTGTGTACTAATGGTTACCCCTATTAGGTAGACAAGCTCAGCTTGACACTATAGGTTCTAATAGGCAACACAGATGTAATCGGCCACTCTGAAAATAGACACAGGACACAGCTCAGGTGTATGTACAGGTGTCATATATACCCAGCATGGTGCTGTCATACTGCTTTAGACAGCTGGATTATAACAGTTCATAGCATATTAAAAACAGGGTCATATGGTGTCATGGGAAACTTACAAGATCCATGGATTAATTAATTCAGTTACTATTTCATAGCTACAAGTGTGAGCAGTGCTGTGGGTGTAATGCTGGGTAAGGAGAGGCATTTTATAGGTATGTACTTTGGCAGCAGTGTACTTGGAGACAGGTGGCAGTAGGTTATTTCAATAATATGCAATAATATCATCAGCTCCTTCTGAGCCCAGAGAAATACGTGCTAATGCAGGGTGTCAAGATATCCCAGCATGCTTTGCAGTTGTAAAAATAGCCCTTTCACAGCTGTGCAGTTAGGGACAGCAATACCAGTGTCTACATGTACTAAATACACAAATAACCAGATCTAATGTATACGATAGCATTATTTTTTGAAAGATTTATTATTTTCTGCAGGATTTTGTTTTGCAGGTTTTTTTTACCATTCCTACTATAAAGTATATTTTTATGTTCCTATCATATAATATGATTAAATAGGACAAGATGTAAACTCACATTTTTTTAAAAAAAACAGAAATATTGAGAACTATTCTATATAATAAAGTGTTTTTTAAATTTTCTTTCACTAATTTAGATATTTTTAACAAAAAATTTTTTCTGATGACACTTTTAATGCTTTAAATTGTCTTCAATATTACTTCCCATTCTGTCATCCCTTTAACTAACAGTTTTTGGGTAAATCACAATGTATAACATCCTGCTTAAAATTAATAACAATAATGATATCAAAATTTCAAAAGATAACATATCAAAATATATTACAGATTAACAGCTTTGTGTAAATGTACACCAAATGGGAAAATTACTAACTTTAGCGCTTGATTATACTGTTAATTATCTTGATTTATAATTATAAGGCCTGCCCCAAGCATATTTATGAAGGTCTGGTGTACCTTCATGAAGTACCTGGTGTAAAGGATTTTTGTTTTTAAAACAATTTTAAGACGAACTTAATATGAGCCATTTGTTGCTGCTATTTATTTGGTTAAAATAATGCTGGTGCTAGTTTAATTTGTGCATTAATCTTCCACTGGGAGGCAGCATTATCTGTGTCTTGAACAACCTTGCTGCATCGTTTTATTATCTGCATTCATCTGCAAGGTGACACACACACACACAAACACACCAGCCAGCCGAGGTCTGTCCCTCAAGCTGCTCCTGTGGGCAACACATGCCCTGCTGAAAACAACAACGTTAAGCATTTGCCCATAAGCATTATTAAAACTGTAATATGTTTATTTATTTGTTTTGTTTCATTGTGTCAACAGGAGACATCATTATATGTTACAAAAAAATGTTCTGCTATTTTAAGAAATAAAATCTATTCATGTGATCATTTTTAAAAACATCCTCACGTTACAGCTTTTCCAATAAACCCAAACTGTACACAGTACTATAGTTTATAGCTAGGCTGTTCCAAGCACACAAAACCACAGGTTTACTTAAGTATGAATACCATTCATTATGGACATGTTCTACTAACATTTGAAGGACAGCTTTTTTGTCTTTGGAATAGAAACAGCATTTCTATTGATTTCATTAAACATGAAAATAAAAAACATAAAAATGTTTTTTTTAAATACAACACACACACCCACACACACACACACACATATATGTAGAGCCAATGTGTCATATTTTATTATAATCTTCACTTATATAATACACTGATTATATGATTATAATTATGTGACATACTGTATATAGTGTGATACATTGGGTTACATTGTGATACTTTCTGTATTAATTTCTGTCCATTTAGCTCAGTTTGAGTATTTTTCAAACAAAAAATCTGAGAACCTAAGTTTATAACATAAAGGATAAACAGGTAAAAACAGGCCTCATTATCAGAGATAGAGCAGATATTCTGTGTTTGAACTGACTATTCCTTAAAATAAATGATATGAGAAAAAAAATCTACATTAGGAAATTGTTATAGCTAGATAAATGTGAGCTTCCTCGTTCTACACAATCAGTCCTGTTGGCCCAGACTAGTGGCTTTAATAATTTCCGTAACACTGCATCATTCTGTCTATTCAGAGGGTTAAAGCTCTGGGTTACCTTACATTTTCCATACAGATGTGGAATAATTTAGTTTTCACTTCAACAAAGAGGACATTTTGTTTAAATTCCTAAAAAATTACAATGGAGTAATTAAAATAAATCTTCACTTGTACTTCCATTAACCCTGACTGGTTTTGCGTTTCACTGCCAGAGACCCAGTGGATTTGAACTTTCCATGATTTATATTGTCTTCCTCTGAAAATCAGAGAGAGAAAGACACCCAAAAATGTGAGGCGGCTGAGGGGGCAAAGATAAAGACTTCATATGATTTTTGCTCTAAGGAAAAAATAATACATTTTCCACCTATTAGTGCATGCAATAAATCTCACACACCTAGCAAAAGCCTTCAAGGGAATACAAAGGGACAAAATAAGGAATGTTATATTTCTTGCTCAGAGTCTCTGCTGTATATGGAAAGATATTTATGTAATGTCAACATACTCAGTGGTGTTTGCTGGAAGTGTGTTGAGATGTGATATAGGAGTTATAGCTTTAGGTCATTGTACAGCCTGTAAAGACATGAAAGAAAATCACAGAAAAAATAACCTAAGACTTTCGATTGTAAGCATTTCTTTTCCTTTCTGAGCTAACAAAAAACACTGATCACAAGCAGGTCAGTTTCAGAACAGAACGGGTCAGTTTCAGAGCATGCTTAAATGTTTGAGGTCTAAATGACACCAATACTTAATATGTCTATTAATATCTATATCATACATGTTCATCAGGGGTCAGTGATGTGAAACATTTGTGTCTGAATGTATTATTATTTAAATAATAATAAATATTATACTTTTTATTGCCACTAACTGTCTTGACAGTGGTTATTTATTTATCACAAAAACGTCTTGGTTATGTATGTCAATGGACTGACGTATGGTGTCCCTGTGGTAAACGCTGCAAGCCAATCCACGTTACGGCTTAGGAATGCAAGTATGGGCAGGCGAAGCATGCCTCTGTACAACAGTTCCCCCGCCTCCGTAACCTACCCCCTCACTCTAGGGGGGCACGGCATGCCTTGGGACTGATACGCCAAGATGATGGCATCCACTATCCAGTGGGCCAACCTCTGTTTGGAGAGGGCCTTACCCTTCTGCCGCCCTCTGAAGCAGACAAAGAGCTGATCAGAGCGTCTGAAGCTCTGAGTGCGGTCCACGTAAATGTGCAAGGTGGGACACGGAACACAGCAAGGAAAGGGCTGGGTCTGCTTCCTCCGTGGGCAGCGTTTGCAGGTTCACCACCTGATCCTTGAAAGGCATGGTGGGAACTTAGGCACGTAGCCAGGCCTGGGTCTCAAGATAACGTGAGAGTAGGCAGGCCCAAACTCTAGGCATGAATCACCGACTAACAATACCTGCTGGTCTCCCACCCTCTTGATAGAGGCGAGCGCGGTCAGGAGCGCTGTCTTGAGAGAAAGACTCTTAGGCTCGACTGACTTCAATGCATGCCTGCCCTGCAGCAGCGGAAAAAAATGGTGCAGAGCCTAAAGCACTGCCATCAACTCGAGGCAATTGATGTGGCACACGGCACCCCAGCCCATCTTGAAGGCATCACAACAACAACATGCCTGGATACTTGTTCTAAGGGCACCCCGGCCTGTAGAAAAGCAAGGTCCGATCAAGGGCTGAAGGTTTGGCGGCCTAACGGTGTGATAGTCACCAGGTGTGTGCCGCAGTGCCTTGGGACTCGGTCATGTAGCCAGTGCTGCAGTGGTATCATATGCATCAGGCCGGGTGGTGTGACCGCAGCCATAGATGCCATATGCCCCAGGAGCCACTGAAAAAGATTCAGTGAGACCACCGTCTTGGCTCTGAACTTGTTCAGGCAACGCAGCAGTGACCATAGTGACCGAGTCTAGCTCCATTCCAAGAAAAGAGATGCTGTGTTGGGTAGAGCTTGCTCTTTTCCCAGTTGACCTGAAGTCCCAGGTGGCTGATGTGCCGGGAGCACCAGGTCGAATGCCCACTTGCCGCAATGGGGCAAGGGCGGCCTCTGCGACTTTGGGAAAGACACAGGGAGACAGGGACAGCCCGAAGGGGAGGACATTGTACTGGTACGCCCGACCCCCGAATGCAAACCGAAGGAACAGCCTGTTTCGGAGCAAAATCGGGAAGTACGCGTCTTTCAGGTTGATCGCTGCGAACCAATCGTTGGGGCAAACGCATAAGAGAATGCGTTTCTGCGTGAGCATCTTGAAGGATTGTGCAGGGACCGATTCAAGACATGCAGGTTCAAGATTGGCCCCAGCCCCCCTACTTTCTTGGGCACAATGAAGTACGGGCTGTAAAACCCTGACTTCATCTCGGCTGGAGGGACAGGCTCTATTGCGTCTTTCGCCAGGAGGACCGCAGCATTGCTGTCCACCACTAAGGTAGACCGAATGCCACTGAACCTGGGGGGTGCCTGGCGAACTGAATCTCATAGCTGAATCACAGTCCCCAGGAGCCAACGAGACGGGCTGGGAAGCGCTAGCCAGGTCCCCAGACTCTGTGCAAGTGGTACCAGGGGGGCAAGAGACATGCCTGAAGAGGTTCCAGGGCCGGGCTCAAGCCGATGAGGAGGCACTGCATCCTGCAAATGCCACCTCACCTGTCTTGGCGAAGGACGAGCCCAGGAGTGAGACAGCAATGCGTCTCTTGTTGCCTGGCGGCAGAACAAATGAAAACAAAAGATTCTCCACCCGGCCCTCCACCGGGGGAAGGAGTGGTGCTGTCACCACCTCCTGAAAACAAGCAGTCCCACTTCCCCTTCAGGCGATGCAACTCAGGGCCGCTAAGGAGCGGGCTCTGACTTCACCAGAGCAGGTGTAGAAGCAGCAGGTGGATGCCCTCGGCGACGGGCAGATGAAGGGCCAGGCCGCAGCACAGAGGTGGGATCACTCCTAGGGATGATGTGCCGGATGGCCTTCGTCTGCCTAAACTGCAGAGAACTGCTGGGCAAAGCCCTTGACAGTGTCGGCAAAAAGGCCACCTTGGGAGATGGGGGCATCAAGAAAACGTATCCAGCATCTCCGCAAGGTTTAGCCACAGGTGGCATTTTTGGACCACCAAGGTGGACATCGTCTGGTGAGGTCGGTCGCCGTGCGCAGCTCCTGCATCAACCCACGCTCAGAACTACCCTCAAGTGCCTTGGCCTGGTGAACCTGCAGGATGGCCATGGCATGCAGGGCGGAGGCTGCCTGTCCAGCAGCACGGTAAGCCTTGGCAGCGAGTGCTGCCATGGTCTTACAGGCTCTGGAAGGGAGACGCGGACGATCCCCCCAGGTGGCCGCATTTTGCGGGCACAGGTACACCGCAACTGCACGCTCCACCTGAGGGATCTCCACGTACCCCCTGGCAGCCCTGAGCGCAGCGTTGAGATGGGCATGCTCTCGCAATGAGAGCATGACCCCACCTGAACGCTGTCTCAGCATGCTTCTTGTCCAGGCATGCGACACAACGATCATGGCCATCGGATGAGGTCAGGAAACGACTGCACCCAGAAACGCACCGACGGAAGGACATCTTTAAAAAGATGCACACCGTCCGTGGAGCTCTTTAGGAAAGTAGCTCCTTTGTGAGGAATTCGCTCCTTAGAATGCTGGTCTGCCGAGGCACACAGGGGAACCCCCAAATACCGAAATGAGAACAGCTGGTAAACGGCGACCAAATCACAGCAGAACGCTGGCGAATCCTACGAAGGTGTGGAGCGAATGCGATGCACACACTCGGCTCCGAAGCAAAAATCTTAATGAAAGCGAGCGGCAGCCGGCTTTATACACCCGCTTTCGGGTAGGCGTGACCTGGCTCGCAACTCTCTTGCCCAAATGCTCATTGGCTCTTTCCTCTCAGCCCTCTCAGGCACGTTTTTTTCTACTCGAAGGTGATAGCGCTCTCAAGCAAGACCCTGTACGTCAGTCCATTGACATAACGTCGAATGTGACTGACTAAAAGGGAGCAAATGAAACCGTCATAAATATAGATTAAAAATACAACTGCTGCATGCTTTAAGATTTTTTATACCTTATTTGTCATTTGCCCAACATCAGCATGTGTCCACACAAACACATTGGCACTCATACACACCACAGGTCTTTGGCAAAACAAGCTTGATAAACAAAAAGCTGTAAAGCAGTCTAGACATACAGACAGACAGGCAGAAAGACAGATAGACAGACAGTTCCTTAAGGAGAGTGAGATTTGTTTGAATTGTCATTAAGACTTGTCATTGGAGATTGACATGCTAAATGCGTCTGTTTACTGTCTGCTACTTTGGAGACATTATATACACATTGGCCAGTACTAAAAGCACAGCCTGCAATTTAAGATTCACAGTTTAAGAGATCCATTGACTAAAAAGCCATTAAACAATGCTAAATTTTCCTTTGAACCCTCAACACACTGGTTTATGCACACCAATCTCTAAATAAACATGTTCTTAGTGCTTTCATGGCTGATTGAAACAGCTCAGATAACAAGGGAAAATGAGATCATTTGTGCTAGCGGCTATTGACTAAGCTACATTATAAGAAAGTGGGCATGTGTGTGTTTGTGTGTGTCTGTCTGCTGATACACACATTCTTTGTGAGAAATTAGAAACCTACAGTGCTCACTTTAACAGGTCAGTACATGGTCTATATGGATAAGTGTATAGACCTGCCTGCCTTGCTCAGGGCCACTACATTAATCCTTATAACAATACAAAATCTTTGTGCTGTTAAAGGCAAAGATCACATAAAAATGGAAGTTCTGTTATTAGTTACCCTCCTTTCAAATTTAAAAATAAGTCAAATTTACTGATAATCTTTGCCTCTGTCAAAGCTCCTAAAAGGATTACAAAGGTCATAAGCATTACAAAAACTGATCTGTTAAAGCCTTAGTCAAACAGAATTGTTTCTGGTCTGAATTTGTCCTTTAGAGTAATAATTGCTTCATGTATAAATAAGCCATGAATTGATGGAAAACAAGGCCTTTGTTGAAGCACTGTCAGTCAGCTATGTACTGGCACTTCTTCACTGAATCGGTACAGAGAGATTCCAGCCATATTTAATGGATTATACATTATACAAAGTGAAGATGAGCTGCATTCTCAAACATGAAACGCTCCATAGTGTCCTGTGTGTGCTGGATGTGCTTTAGAAGCTCTGATACTCAAATTACACATTCCCCTGCTCATCACAGAACAGCATCCAGAGAGAGAGAATTTATCTCTCTTTCATGTGCGTATGAATGAACAATCAGTACAGGTCTTCCTCTCTGACTCTTTGTACTGAGGAATCAGATACATCACTGACAAATAAGAGGAGCCCCCTCAGTCCTCTCTGTGTGCCCGGCCTCCACCCTCTCGCCCCACAGTCACTCCATTCTTCTGCAGGCCTGTGTAATGTGCGGCCCAGCCGCAGGCTTCAATGGGCTGCAGTGATGAGGCAGAAGCTCTGTGCTTTAATAACACCTGTCTGTCAGCACTGGATTCCAGCAGTCACACCACCCCACCCTAATCCTGCCAGTCATCTCTCACCCGCTTTCTCTGTGGCGCCTCTTGTTTCTCAGAAAAATGTCTGTTGTTTACGCAATAGCCTGGTCAATACAGCAGATAAACCAAAAAAAGACAAAAAAATAAAAAAAGAGGCAAAAAAGGCTCAGGACCAAAAATGTATTGAACTATATATGCTCATGAAACCATGCTTTATTTTTATTGAACTATATAATGACATGAACATTATATAGATTTATAGCACAATAATAGATCTCTGCACCTAAAACATGATTGTGTTCTTCATATTTTTTATTGTGGTAGCATAATGCAAGAATGGAGTTCTGTTTGTTCATTTAAATATAAATGAAAAATGAAAAAAAACTTGAGTCATTATTTAATGAAAAAGGAGCACAGCCTTGGATCTACACAAGGGTGAGTAAACAATGACAAATTTATTTTTACCCAAAAATCAGTACAGAATATGTGAAAAAGTCTAAAGATATTTTCTGGACTCTTCCTGTTCAGTGAGAAATCATTGTATAGCTCAGAAGTAACAGTAATGTGCATTGTGCAACAACCATTTTTCAAACATTTGTTCATCTGGCCATCAGGGAAAAATCTAGCACCGGTTGTATCCAGTGAAGGAATGTCATGAGGACAGTGAACTTTGTAGGTGTAAGTAGGAGATTTACACATGCACATATCATCCCAAATCATCGTCACAATCCAAAAACAAAAGGAGCAGCTACATTCCTAGGGCAGCTGAAGGAGATATGTTTGTACTTTCATGGTTCTAACAGTCACTTAATCTGTCAGGGTTGTTTTGGGTATGTCAGACCTGCTGATTCACTGCCTGTGTGATATGCATTATTCTGAAGTGTGTGTCTGAGCCTGTGTACTGAGAAAGTGTAGAACACAGTTGTGTGTCGGGTGCTGTTCCCCCTACAGCCTAGGATACAGCACTGGCTAACCACAGGAAACGTGCTAACTTGGCATAGATAAACTAAACGTTTTGACTCAACAATGCAAATAGATTAATAAATCATCGTCCTTTCTTTCTTCCCTGCTATGTGCTTCCCTGCAGCCAGGCACTAATCCGGAGCGAGCAGGCATGAAAGGAGAGGCACTGTAAAGGTGAGCTGTTCCACTGCTACCACTTGAATGTACACTGAATGCACAGTGCTGATGCAGCTGTCAGGCCAGATTGTTGAACATCAGTTTTCATCAGACCGTCAGCCTTGATAACCAAACTGAAAAGCCAACCTGGACAAGCATGACTTTCTGGTTTCTGCTGGTTAATTCCATTCTTTAATGCTGGTCTAGATGGTCCACAAACTTTGCTGTCTTGATGTAGCTGGTTGACCATAATTCCTGGGACCATCATTCCAAACTCCACATATGCTGGTGATCAAGCATGCTGATATTTTCTGCAAAAAACTGAGCTGCTAGAAGAAGCCCTGAAAGGCTAGAAGAATCTCTGGAACCCCAGACTGTAGGGGGGCACCCAACTCCTCTGCACTTCCCCAACCTTTATTCTACACCAGTGCCACAAGGACACCACCCCTTTTCAGATATCTAACATGTATTATGTTGAACTTGAAAGTAAATGACCTCTCCAAAGTCTTAGGCAGTTTGTCTCCAGTGTTTCCTGACAGAGGTTTGCAGTGGCAGAATGGTGTGAACATAATTTGGGGGTCGGTACATCTGGACCATAATATGCTGCAGCCACGTGATTGCAGCCCACAACCAAGTCCTACCCGTAGGGAAGGATATATAACAAAGTACGTTCCCCTTTATACCTCTGGCACCCAGTCAGTCTTCAGAGTAATTGAAATGCAAGGGCTTGGTAGCTAATTAATGGCATTCATTAGGGTTGTCTCTAACTGTTACCATTAACCTTCACAAACAGAGGAAAAGCACGGCCTCCCTGCTCCCATAATTCCCTGGGTTTCTAGAGTCAACCAGACACATGCACTTCCTTGAAAATGTAGTCTGCCCCCTAAAATAATTGTACTCCAGATGGACTTTAACTCAGCTAAATGCCAATGAATTGGCTGCTTAAAGGTTTAAAGTTAATTTACCATTGCATATAATATCAGAGCTTTTAATATGATTTAAACACCACAGTGTGCTTAAACTTTCTCTATTTTTAATGCAGAAAAACACAGAATGAGGGGAAAGGGGAAAATTTATTTGGGCCTTGGCTCACCAAGCCGAACACTTAGTGTTCATTTATCACCACTGTCTGCCTAGTGGTTTTCATGCATACATTTAGCATTGGAATTTACCTTTGCAGTTTTGCATGGGGAGTCTATTTGTCACACTCATTAGCACTCCGCATTCATCTCCCTGTGGTCAGTTTAATGTACAGTGTGGTTGTGGCAGCACATAATTTGGCCAACATTAGTTATCACCATCAGCTGAAAGCTCTGGTCCTCACCACAGCCATCAATCTCTTGCTGCACATTTTCCAGGTCGCACTAAGGCTAAAGAAACATTGACATCAAAGCCATGTTTTACAGTAAAACAGCAGCATTGACATTTGTACTGGGGTCAGAATCAGGCAATTACACGAGATGAATGAAAGGTCTATATATATATATATATATATATATATATGTGTGTATATGAATGGATGGATGGATAGACAGACAGATAGACAAATAGATAGACCCAAAGTAAAAAGTAAAAGTACTACACTTCATCATTACACATCATTACTACACAAAATCTTTAAAGACATCATGAAACTGACAGAAACCTGACAAAATCTAAATTTCAATGGGAGGTTTTTGCGGAAAAATGAAGAGAAAAACAGGACAAAGTTCAGTCAGGTTTGTTATTTTTACTACAATGATGCTTGATTTGTTTAGGTGAGTAAGTATATGTGTTTTTGGCAAATTTGAAGTGTCTTTTCCTGGCAGGCTCTCAACCTTTTAACACCCTCCCAGCAGTGTCAACAGCTGTCATGCTCTGCAGAACTATGACATGCCTGTGTGTGCATGTGAACATAAAGATTCCACATGTGCCTGAGCGCTCGATTATGCTGTTCCTCATGGTTTGATCTCCTGTCTTTGTCAGGAAGCTGTGTTGATTTTAACAAGTCACACTTGTAAATCACCCTTGAGATATAAGCTCTACTTCTCCTCTCTCTCTCTTTCTCTCTGTGATAATAATAAGCTCTCCTGAACAACACAGTGAGCTTTCTTGTTGTCTACTGCCTAGATAGGCAGCTGTCTTTTGGGGCGGTTAATACTAGATGAGTTATTGCATGTAAAAAACAGTGAGATGGAGCGCAACGGAATGGAGCAGAAAGCAGGGAACTCGACTTGTTTCACAAAGTTTAACTGTAAACAGTGAAAAGAAAATAGTGCGTATGGAAGGCAAGCATCCATTCTGTTTGAAGGGCCCCCAAGGCAGCAAACTAACTGAAATGGAACCTCATAAGAGACTGATTTAAAAGGATCTAAACAAGCCGCAACTTGTTATACAAATCACTTGTCATTTCCTCACATGAGGCCCACAAGGGACGCAACTAAAGAGTCAAGCAGCTTTCCATTAGAATGTTGCTAAGTTTGTGATGCTAAAAAAATGACTAATTAAACATTGAATAAGGCAGTCAATTTTATTTAGAACTATTTTCATTAATAATTTCCATATTCTATATTTCCATTTTTCCCATATGAGTTCTATGTTTCTCTCCTTTCATTGCATCTTTAATGTATTTTTTTACGGAACTTGACAATGTAATCTTGGACTGCTTCTCTTCTAAAGAATGTGTGTGATGCCTTAGAGGCTGTTCACGCAGGACATTTGTCACGTTTTTTGTGTGCAATATGTTTTCAAGAAGCTGTGTTGTGTGTTGTGTTCCAAGAGTGACAAAACTTTAAATTTCTGTGGCATCATGTTTTGCCCACTGTAAATTTCTATTGGTCCAAAATCCCACTTTTCACTATATGAAATATTTTTGAGTTGGCTATGATTGTGTAATTTAATTTAATTTAGTAATTTAACTCTCAGTTTAGAAGAACACATTGTTTGGCGAGTTGTGAAACTCACACCTGGTTAGGTACTGCCTACCTTGTATAACAGCCATCTCCAAACACTTTAAAAGCCATCTACATAGTATTCGACAGTGTTCACTCCAAGCTTTACAGATATATCTGATCTGGCCTTGAGAGTGGCGTGTTTTCAGGACAGGTGGGGAAGCCAATGCCAAGCGGGCAGCTGCCGAGCGAGTGAGGAGGTCACATCTGAACCGCTTTCATAATGTGAACGTCATAAATCTCACTGCTGCCACTCTCATTTCACACCGTGGCCCCTCGCATCACTTCTTGTCATGCTTCCCTATGCAACCCACATGTTTATTTTCAGCCTTCTGCATACTCCAAAGGCCAGTAAAGTAATTATTTTATAAAGTTACATCTCTGCATCGGCGGATGACTGATCTTGGCCTGCACTTTAAAGGCCGAGGTATGATCGAGTGTGGCCGAGCGAGAATAACAGACCTACATCAAATTGGACGAGGATAGCTGCGGCACCTGACACTAAGACATCCTGCCTGTTAGCCTAGATGAATTAATCAGTTATCATACAGAAAGGCAACTGCCTATTTTAGAACCTCTGTTCGTGGTACAAATTAGATCTGAATGTGAGGTACTGAGGGCTGCACAAGACACACAGAACCCATACCTCACAGGACCCTGGGAGCCATAGGTATGATCAAAGGTTTATGTTCTGAAGGCCAAAATGCAGCACCAAACTGCTCCATGGACATCTGCATGCATGCGACATCTGAGGCTAACCAGCAGATAGCAGCAGCTGCTGTGCATTTAAGCCTCAGTTCCTGCCAGGTCTCTGCTTGAATGCTCAGTTCCACTCAAAGTTTGATGTGGGATATTCCTATTATACACATCCAACTTTGGATCATAAAGTCCTTGCATTGTCCAATGCTTGGAAGATGCTGAAAAAAACAGCTGTTGTAGTCTTAGCTGATTTAAGTTTAGGTGATCTAAGCTGTTTTTTCAGAACAGTAATGAAGAAAAAGGAGAATGCTACTGTTACCCTTGCAGTATAAATTTGTGAAGGACAAACACAAATTATTAAAATTGGTAATAGCCATGATTAATTTATGATAAATCACAGTCACAGTTAGTTTTATATGTTAAAGTTTTTATATTCAATATCATGCCTTAACAACACCTTTTACCAGGTTAACAGGTTAACATGTAGGAACCTTTACTCATTGATACTTTATTTATTGTCATTAACTGGGTACATCTTCCTGCATACTGTCTTGAAACTTTAACTGCCATTCTCTTGCACTTTTCCCAGCAAAGATTTTTCCCAAGTTGAATGGAACGTAGCATAAGCATGCTTCATATAAAGCTGGGCTTATCCTGAAACCACACAACAGCATAAAACACTGTTCTGGGAGGATTACATCCAGTCACACAATGCTGTGTTTCTGTGATCCAGAGACAAGCAGAATTATGAATGTCTCCCATTGGGACTACATCCCATTTTCTATATGGGAATCTTATGAGGATGATGCCATTCCGATGGGGCTTTCTGAGCCAGCCATACTCTGGCTCAAATTAGATACGCATGCTCAATTTGATCCTTGAGGAAACATGTCCACTGTTGCTACGTCAGCTTGTCACGCACATGTGATAGATCTTCTTTCATTTGCATTTTTCAGGTGATTTTTGATGACAGGTCTCCATCGGCTAGAATTTTGATCAGTTATGCTTGACCAAAGAAGAAAGAGACATAGCATACTGCTTTCTTAAACATGACTCAAATTAATTGGTTCTGTACTGAAACCTAGAGAGCTGGCATGCTGTCTATTGCCAGCAGAGGCAGTTGCCTGCCAAGGCATCACCTTTATTAAAATTGAGTCTCATGGAAATTTGACATCTCTACACAGGGAGCACACAGACTTGACAAGTTTGACATTAGCATGTTGCTAGGCTACCAATGCAAAACTATAATTAGCACATAAATACACAGCACGCAAATATTAAGTAAAATAGTCAAAACGCGTGTATCAAAAATAGTTTTTGATACACGTGACACTGCTTAGAGCAACCGTGTACTTGTGGGCCACAAATGATAGTGTAGTGTTAGTGTATTAACTTCGACCTTATATTGTAGACTGTCCCCTCAGTCTCTCTAGAACGCACTGACGTGTGAGAACATGAGTTTTTCCAGTAAGGTTAACATCTGAGGGAGTGTGTTTGGTGCTGTCTAGAGGCCGGCTGTTTCCTGCTCATGTACAACTTGAATGATTTACCATTTCTCAGATAAAAGACAGTCACTGGCAGGGTGTGTCTTAAATAAAATGTGTGCTCTCTCTCTTTTTCACTACAGTTAGAGCTCTCATGCTCAGATAGAGGGCCTCCAGAGTAGCAGGGCCCACTATGCACACAGATCATAAAAAAAACAAAGACAAACAGGCACATTGAGCTGTCACTTTTTTCAGGTTATAAATAGAAAAAAGCTAATAAACATTTATGGTGTGGTCATAAATTCTCTACTGTATAAATGGTTGACAATAAGTTCTGTTATCTTTTGCAATGTCATTTCAATGCCCTATGGAACTTCACCTATTACTCATATGGCTGCCACGTGGTCACGCCTCATGGCAGTGATGCCCTTTCATCTCCACCAATCAGCTGACTGGAGTGGAATGGCTATGACCCTTTTTATCCTTTCTATAACTTCTTAAACAGGTCCATTCATTTGCAGCACTGTTTCCAATCACGTCAAGAAAGGGTTAGCAAAATGTTATAGTGTTATGTTATAGTGTATTACATGGCTGTGTTATAGTGTTATGTTATAGTGTATTACATGGCTTTCTGAAATAGTTGATTTGTCAGTTGTATCATTCTGTGGTGAAATATTTTCTATAATAATGCCATTGTCTTAGGAAACCAATTTCCTAAAGCTGTGCTAATGTCTTGTCTCTCGTATCACTTCATGCTCTGTTTTTTTACGTAAAATAATTTGAGCTCAGATCAATATTTTATAGCCATTGATTTGCCATGCAGGCAGTCAGAACTATTGGTTTACAGTTTAACAGCAGTGCATGCTATAAAAAATATGCTTGTGTAGTTAGCATAATTGTTAGTTAGTTCATCAGTTCGATGTCTGCTGACTCACCTGCTGCCAAAACCAGTACAGAGAGACTTCAGATTTGATTAGACTGGATTACAAACCCTCAGCATTTATCATTATAGCCACGCTTTGTATTCTGATGGACAGAGTGGAAGACACACAGAGATACCAGTACTGTAGTGTATATAGCCTATATTGTAATAGTTTATGCATCTACTCTAATTGAGCTGGATTTTTTAATGTAGTAAGATTCTTTGGGAGAGTAAGCATATGATATATACAATACACATTTTGTGTGTGTATATACATTAACATTTAATCATTTAGCAGACGCTTTTATGCAAAGCGACTTACAAATGAGGACAAGGAAGCAATTTCAACAACTATAAGAGCAAACAGGTCTCAGGTATTCCAACACAGTGTAAGAAGGCAGATTTTTTGTTCAACAGCTAGTGACTCAGCCGTTCTGATAGAGTTATGTAGTACATTCCACCAACCGAGCAGAGTGAAAGTAAGAGTCAGGGAAATTGATTTCTTCCCTCTTTGGGATGGAACCACAGGGCGACATTCATTAGCTGAACGCAAGTTTCTGGAGGGCACATAAATGCGAAGCAGTGAGAGCAGGTAAGGAGTCACGAATCCAGTAGTCACTTTGAATGCAAACATCAGAGCCTAGAATTTGATGCGAGCAGCTACTGGCAGCCAGTGCAACTGGATGAACAGCGGAGTGACATGTGCTCTTTCAGGCTCATTAAAGACCACTCTAGCTGCTGCGTTCTGAATCAACCGCAGGGGTTTGATAGTATAAGCCGGAAGCCGTTCGAGGAGAGCATTGCAGTAGTCCAGTCTGGAGAGACCAAGAGCTTGAACGAGGAGTGCTGCATGTTCCAAAAGGAAGGGTCCGACCTTCCTGATGTTGTAGAAAGCAAATCTGCAGGAACAAGCGGTTCTAGAGGTGTGGTCAGAGAAGCTCAGTTGATCGTCAATCATTATTTCAAGGCTTTTGACCGTCTTGGATGAAGTAATGGTTGCCCCATCAATCTGGATTGAGAAGTTATATAGGATTCTGTTTGTGTGTGTGTTGGTGTGCGTCACTGTAACAATCACAAACAGTGATGGATTGTGTTATGTTTCTAAAGCTAATTAGCGTCTGGGCAAGTATCTGAGCTCGTTAATCTTTTACCCAGTAAATAACCAAAATTGATAAAATAACTGAGTTTGGCTAATGATGGTGGATGTTGCTTTTGTTTCTAATGATGGTCATTAACCTCTCAATGGCTAAATAATAGCATCTTAATTAATTTGTTTCAAAGGAAAAGTTTTTAGTGCAATTTAATTATATTAATGGGCAGCCACAAGAGGCTTCACAACTCTCCTGCCCACATGCACATGAATGCTCGCATGCTCATGCACATGTGCAGTTTTTTATGCAGCTGACGCACCTGTCACCTGCCAAACAGCATTACAGTTCGGCACTGAACTATGACAAATACCCTTTACATGGCTATGAAGAACACAACACAATACCAGCCTTTATGCCTAGGGCTGTAAACTATACGCAACATAACATTGTAACTAAAACAATCCACTACAGCTTCTATTGAAACATTAGTCATTGAAAATGCTTATGACAGCAGTAAGCTCAACAAACACTTATCCAAGTCAGTCAGATGGTGTCCTTAGAGAATGCATGTAGGGGGTAAAAATCCAAAGCATCAATATCACAATACAAATTCAGTGCACAGATTACATTGTGTTGATTATAATGAATTACACACTAAATATTTATACAGAAGAATAAAATTCATGAATTCCAGATCCCCAATCTACTTCTAATGTAAGTTAAATGTATAATTTAAATCAATACAATTACAGTATTATTATTAAATAATTTTAATTGTCTCTCAAGAAAATTTTATTACGTGTTTTCAATGTTTGTCATAATAATCATAGATCATACCAAAAAAATCAAATCATGACCAGACTGCTAATGTATCAATTTGGAATGAATCATGTTGTAAAGCATTGTACTTACATTACTATAGCTGTGCGTGCAAATATTTATACCCCTAGTTGCATGTGTTTAAAACCCCATTCTTGATGAAAATGAATAAACATGTCACAGAAGCATTTCAAAAAGGCCAAGCCTGGGTGCCAGAAACACGCATTATGACTTGTAAAACTAATCCTAGATCAGCACAGAAGGGCCTTGACACTGCGTCTAAATAAATGGCAGAATGTGACTGCGAGTGCAATGAAAGTGCAGATTCAGCATTCTCTTAACGCCAGGCCCCTGTAATGGCTTCCTCTCTCTGGTCTCGCTCTTAACTGGATAAAAACACAGTAATGAAGTAAATCCTGAAGCAATCAGCCTGAGCCTGAATGCTGCACTGACTCATTCATCTCCTTCTTTAACCCAGCCGCCCGTCTCTTTCCGGATGTGAGTGTGGATTTATCATTCTGCCCTGTGGAGTAAAAAGAAGGGGACTTTGATTTTGTAATGCAATTACACTGGGAGAGGAGAAGAGCCCGGTCCCGCTGTACGAGTCAATAAGGGAGATGAGTCTGAACTTATAACTCCAAACAGAAGTACAAAATCAATCAACTGATTGAATAATGGTATTATGAGCCATAAATTTGGCTGCTTTTATGTCAAAACATGAAGGGTATGCTCTCCCCACGCCGTGTCATTAATCCTCAGTGTCACAGAACAACCAGTGTGTACAGCTCAGTATATCAGCAGCGTTTTCTATTAAATCACCTCTCACACAATGGCCAATGAGATTCACTGTATATGTGCTAAACACATTTTACATTTTCCCTATTTGCTTTAGTCAATGGCATCATTTAATCACTTTAAACATGAGTTTGAAGTGATTTTTGACAGACTTCAGAGATACAATTGTTCTGACTGCAGGTGTTTTTCTCAGATATCTAAAGGAATGTACTTCTTATGTTACTGTCTGCAAGACAGAAAAACACTTTTGGTATTTACCATAAATCTCTGCAAAAAAACATGGCAATATTCCTAATCAGGAGTAAGGTCCTAAAATGCGAACACTAATCTTATTTCATGAGCATATGTCTGTTTTAACCCATTGCATTAAAGTTCTATGTATGGACATTTAGCTCTCATATATAAACATGCAGTCTTGGACATTTCCTGTGTGTGGAAATATAGCCTTGATGTGTGAGCAATTATTCTCTATATATGGACATTTAGTCTCTTTAGACTCTAAATAGGCAGTCCCCATGTGTGTGCAATTAGTTTCTATGTGTTGACATTGAGTCTCAACATGTAGACATGTTGTTTGTATGTGTGGCTTTCTGGTCTTTGTTTGGGTCAGTTTGTGTGATCTCTGGGTTGGGATTATGAATAATGCATCACAGGATAACCCATGTTGATGCATGGAAACTGTGGCACTCTTCACACACAGAAATAGACAACATTAGTACCTAGAAGCCCCAAAAGACCATCACTAGCTTTCCTGTGCCTGTGGCCTGGATGGGCAGTAGGCTGTGTGGAGCTTCCAGGGCCTCAGTGCCCCCCAGCTATCAGTTTGTCAATAGAGAAGCTGTTCCCATCCAACAACCACTGCTACTGAGTGAGAAATGTCAATAGTGGAAGGTTCCCAAAGCTGCTGAAGGCTAATGAGAGGGTTTAAAGCAGGCCTCATAAAAGAAAAGAGCTCAGATACAGAGATAAGGGATTATAAATGATGCATGATGGCTTTGGTGAGGCGCAGGTTGGATATGGTAGCAGTGGGAATATTGGAACTTAGCCAGTTATTAGCATGTCTAAAAGCGACGACATCTCAGATTGATACTCTTCTCATAAAAGTATGTGAACACCAGTAAGTGTTAGGTTATTTCATTTCAGCAGTGACATATATCATCCAGATTAGATGGTAGGTGTATTTTATGTGAACTGAGGGTTTAATTTATTGAAGTATTTTGCATGTGACAAGACGGTTTTAGGGTAAATTTAAGTTAGAAAAAACTCTTATTAAGACACCCATGATAAATTCTCACTTGAAATTCCAATCCACTTATCCACAGACCTTAAAGGAACAGGAAAATTTATTTTTTTCTGCTCAGTAATAATGGAAACAGCTCATTATTGAAACAATTTGATGGCAGCTTTTGAACCTGACTCTCTGCACCAAATTGACTTACTCTAAAAACTGACTTTCTAAATAGCTCCCTATCATTTCTGCCTCTCTTGCCTGGTGAAACCTTTGATGGCGATGTGTTACAATGTAAACACAAGCTTATTTCAAACAGAAAAAAACAGCTGTTTATTCTGGTTTTATTTTCTTCCAGATTTTAACAACCACCCTTTTCCTCTCTTTCTGGGGCTTGGGTACTCTGCTTTTGCTGTCCAAATGAATTAATAAATATATAGTAAATAAATTATTTTATCACCCTCCAAAAATAAAGCTTCCCATGAGATCCTTTGTGTATGAATGTGGTCACATTAGCAGATGAGTCCAATGGGTAAGCCTGTGTGTTATCATTTCCTAATGATGTGTGTTTGGGAGAGGAGTTGAAAATGCTAAAATGTGAATAATGGCTTTGTTAATGAGAGGGAATATACTAAGACAGTGATATAACCTACAGTGTTTACACAGGCAAGCCAAGAGACTGGCTTGTGGGAATTTTGGGGGGAGTGTCATTCAGATAACAGATCTTTATGATATGTTTTAATACGTAGAACTATGATTGGATGAGTCACAATCAATGTTGTGATGTTATTGTTATTTAGAATTATGTTTGGAATTTTTCTCTCTGTGGTCCTGTCAAAACATTGTTCTGTTTGTTTGAGCATCCTGACCTGATGGATACAGCAAAGCTGACCAAAGGTGTGAGTTTAGGACGGGACTGTTTGCTTGTCCAACCAATGGAAGAGGGTGGTGTGCTCATTATTTGTTCAATTTTGCACATTGTAACAACATTGAAATGACACACTTTCCACATCACCTTTATTACATTAGATATGTATTGGTCTGTCTTAGATTAAACTGCATAGCTTAATGTTATGCATGCCATGCAGAACACCTCTTTCTTTTGGTAAAGTCACTGTAACATAAATGCTTATATTGGCTTACTGCTCTGTTAAACACTTTATGCAGTAGAATTGTGTATTTTGTTGTAGAATCTCCAGGACAATGAAATATGCATGTGTAACAAACAATGCTTTTTGCAAAGGGTGTATGTGTGTGCATGTGATTCAGTGTTGTTGATTAAATCCTAATTCAAATGAGGATTTTCAAAGTATGTGACAGTCGCCTTCTAGGTCGTATGAGTAATGCCTGCCAATTTAGAGCACCCCCCTTATTCCACTCTCTCTCTCTTCTGTATTTTATCAGTCAACCCAGGGTTATTTACAAAGAGACATGTCTATCAGTTACAAGGACATGAATCTGCCAAGACAGAGATAACAAAGGAGGAAATCAAGCAGGGGCCTTCCCTCAAAAGATGTCTCTCTTTACCTCTCTCACCCCTCATTCAGGTCCCGGCTCACACTGAATAGTTCTCTTCTTGGCAAGGTGCCTGGCGTGGCCGACGATAGTACATTTATCCTCTCCGATTAGATTAGGAATTATTAATGGAGGGCTGCGAAGCAGAGCACAGGGTCATTTGGAGTTTAATTCTATTCTCAGATAACTTCATTTTGCTTGATGTGATTGTTATTGCCTGAGTGCTAGATGTTTATAGGAAACAATATCCTCAATAACACATTCAGACATGCTATTTCAAGGGTCAGCCCAGGCCATTAGATAACAGCTTCAGAGCAGCATGTCGCAATTGATTTAAAAAGGTCAACGTGTGCTCTGATTGTGGAATGCTTTTAATGGAGAGGTGTAATATTTTAGATACGTATAAGACGTGTGCAAATGTTGAGTGTACGATATTTTGCACGAGAGCAAAGGGGGGTAATGACATCATAATGCCGCTTGGACAATGAAACCATGAATCTTCGCAGAGTCGGTAATGAATATACATGAGGGCAGCAAATCAAAGCGAGCATAAACAATGAATGATGCACATTTATAATGCATTGTCAGTGCAGAGGAGGAATAAAACTGTTGGGGTATCTGAGAAACGAGAGAGAAATAGAGATAAAAGAAAAAAGAAATAGCCATGGATACAAGGCCATCTGGACACGGTTAGCCTGTTCAGATAGCGTTTCAGTGGCGCTGATTTGCAACTCCGTCAGTTAGCTACAGTTACACACCTGTCTTAGGACAAAGCGACTCACCTTTCTACCAGCTTGGCTGGCTTTCCAACGCTGCTGCTGATAGCTCAATCACAGGCCAGTGCCAGCCGGCTAATGAAGTGCTCTCTGGAGGTCACCATTCCTCTGAGTCAGGATAGGGTAATCAGCCATTGGCGGTCCTCTACAACTCTAGAGCACAGGGGCCAACTGTGTTCGGCAAGACTGAGCAGACCATGTCTTGGTCTCACCTGATCCATGTAAAAGAGATACCAGCCATCTCTCATTATTACTAGATGTTATCTGTTTCCCAAAGAAAGCTCAGAGTTCTGGGTTGCTGGAGCAGCCTGAGTTTGTATGTATGGTGACCTTTTATCTAATAATGGTGTATTTTCGACCACAGCTTGTCTTGGCGTCAGTGCCATAACATGAATATCAGTGGTGGCTGGTGCTTATATCAAAGTAGCTATTCAAAGTACAGCTAAACAGTGAAACTACATAACCACAACTGACCAAGCTTAGAACTGCATTTGCAATATTTGCAAACAGCAAAGGGCATAAAACAATATTATGAGACTAAACTACATGTGTTACAACAGACTGGTAATGAACCAGTATGGTATTTGGCCATTTTGAGTTTGTCTGTTCTTATTACATTTCATACATATTTATATGTTAGCATGCATATTAACATATTTTAATTAAATAAACTCTCAAACTTAAATTTCACCAGACTGTATCTATACCTTCCATACACTGATTTGGTGATACCCAAGTTCTGCTTATGTGTGAACTTGGCCAATCATTATGTTGAGTAGCTGGGAAAAAAAATTATTTGAAAACTTATTTGAAAACAATTATTAGTTGTACAATTGCAGTGTAATACACACTGTTAAATTATTACTTTTCACCATTTTGTTCCTCTGACCAGACGGGTAAAAGACATATATTGCGTCAAAAAACACTGTAATTCGAGACACTGTTTTATTATGTAAAACCATTGGCTTGTCATGATGGATTTTGGTGGACAAATGAACATCAGTGGAGTTGAGGTAATGTTGTGAGATATGAAAAAAATAGGAACGACAGCCAAACTCAAAATGTTTGTTGTACAAGGAGGAATTTCTGCAGGATTTGCAGTTGGGGTATCAGGTTATGGTGGCTAGGCCAAGGTCCCAACCAAGGTGCAGCCTGGAAGTGAAGGTTAGGACCACAACTTGGAGGAGGGGGGTTGGGATGAAGAACTGCTGATAAAGTTTCCCATGATGGATTGTGTTGGCACGAGGCAGCCTGTGGTGCCACATCACGTTTAATTGCATGCAACTTTCATGTAGAGGTGTGTGTGTGTATGTACCTCCCACTTCTTTATCGGCCAATCAGGACAGCTTGAAGTACATGTGATTTACTCAGCGGGTCAGGTTTTGGGTGGTTAGCGGGCAGTTTGGGGGTCTGAACATGCCAGTCAGCAACTGCCATTGAAATAAATGAGAATGCTAATGAGAATGCTAACGCAAAAGGCTTTGATTGTAGCACATTTTGTTGTTGGTTTGTTGTTTAGCAAATCTCCAGGCATACACTATGATATGTTGCATGTAGTGTGGTTTATGTGTTTTGCACACATCAAAAACATAAAATATTACAAAATCCGTCTGTTCAAGTTGAAACAGTTGGTTATCAAAGCAATTTTGATCACTTTCTCTTGTGAATCCATGCAGAGTCTGTTCATTCAATATTCTCCACAGGAGACTCCAGTGAGGCACATTATGTGGCTCTTTATCGGATCAGACCAAATGGTTTTCCTGTGGCTTTGTACCATTTCCATATAGCAGCCTTGGGGTGGCACAGTCATCTTGGATTTGGCAAGCTGTTCCACACCACAGAGATAAAGTGTTAGGCAACCAGAAAGCAATTAGAATCTACAGTCAACACATTGTGAGGCTTATTCTGGCCAATGTTCAATTGCAGAGGAAATCGGAGCGTTAATGGGTAATGACATCTTTGAATTACTTGTCTGTTCTGGTTATAAAATGCATGGAGAAGATGGTGTCTGGGATACCAAGACATAACAGAGATGTTACACTCAAAATATTGCACAACCATATGCTTGACCCAAAATCCAAAAAATTCAGGAAGATCAACTCAGAGCCAAGCTGAGGAAAATATAATGACAAAATCGTACAGTCGCACATGCACACATATACTGTCAACACCTTCTCCATGATGGATCCCTCTCATTTTCCAAGCTAGGATCCGATAAAACTGGTAACCGAGCTCTGGGGCCTGGCATTCTCTGATTACACCTCAGCGTCCCACAGCAGATGTAGCCGAGGAAGCCCCTCCTGGCCTAGCTCGCACAACGCTACATTTACCCAACCACTTCTCAACTGCAACCTCAGCCTCAGGCACTCCACCATCAAATTTTCATGTGACCATATGGAAGAATATCAGTAATAGAGATTTACTGTCAGGGTCGTCCCATTGGAGAAAATAAGAAAACTGTTACATATTGCTTAGAGTAAATGAGAGGGAACCGGGTGAGGAAAACTGAGCCCTTTCATCTTTGAGACACCCAAGACAATGGAGAAGCAAAGGGAGGCCATAAAAAACATGTTAAGTGCAACTGAATAGGAAGAGCTCTTAAAATGGCATAGCGCTTTGTTGGTGGGATGAGGGAAATGAGTGATGATGTCTTGTCTCCGCGGCTCTTCTGTGTGCGTGACTCCCGCGCACTGTCAAAAGGTCCAGCAGGTTGGGGCTGTGATCAGAGTGCCAGCCTAAATTACAGCAGGTTGACAGATAAGGAAGTGGTTCGGCTGAACGCACACAACATCAGAGAGAGGGTGGAGAGGCCAAGCATTGTCTGCTTACCTCACCTTGTGCTCTCACAGCACACCTGTCCATCAACACATGTCATTAAGGGCGCTTATTGACTCCTTCAGACGCTATTGACAGGAAATGTGTAGATTAAACAGGTTTTGCTCGTGTGTTGCCATAACATGTTATGTAATCTAACACAGTTACACAACACTGTCAACAAACAGGCTACAAATAGGCTTAAAATGTTAAATATCTTTTTAATCTTTTTAATATCTTATACTTTAAATATAATTTTTTTTAATCAATAAGCGGACAGTGAAAAGAGGTTCTGAACATTCTGAAATTGTTTGTTATTCTCATTGAGGACAAAATATTCTATGAGGTGTTTGTCATTGAAAAATAAATAAAATACATAGTTACACCAGAATGGGTAATCGGTACACCATCTGAATCACTGATAGTGATTCCGTCTCTTTATTTCATGTTTGTTGGATTTATCTGTATTAATGCTTCAGGGCCTCTGTGGTTTGAGACTGAAGTTATTCACTTTTCACCACCAATGAGGCACAGCACACAGTGCCTGTTTTAGTTAGAAAAGTTTTCTTTCATGCTGAAATGGTACCTCTCCACTGGCTCCGCTTTGAACCTAAACACTGTGGCACAAATGTGAACCAGACTCCAAATTTTGGATTTGGATGCAGAGGGCAGGCGTCCACTTCCTGCAAAGCCTCATTAACATTTATAAACGCAAAACATGAGGGCAGATGGGAGGTGTTTTAAGCTATATTTCAGATAGTTTATATTTCTCCTCTCTTAATATTCAGCATGATTGCAGCGTCTCCGTCCGCAACAGCTCGGTGGATTAGCCATGTGCACAGGGGGGTCAATTTGCAGGCAACTCTTCTGGAACCAATTAGAAACTGCATCTTTCCCCGGGGCTCTCCAGATGAGTAACTCTGCATTAGTTGTTTTATCTTCTGAAATGTAAGGATTATTAGCGGTGAGAATCTGACAGTGGCTGTGGTTAGATTGTTAAAACTGTGGAAACAGGGATTGGCTAAGAAACCTTGGGCTTGTTGCATTATGCCTACACACACACACACATACACTCATCCTCCCCTGCTTGTTATACAGCAACAATCCCTGTTTTGTCAAGGATGATTGATGATATGTTGGAATTTCATTCATGGACTTCTGTGTTTTGGAGTTGCTGTGACGACCAGGTATAAACAGGCCTTGGCTGGGTATTGAGTTTCACCAAAGAGAAACAACAGCAAAGGCCTTTTAAAGGTTAGACAAACAGTTATTGCTGATATCTCTGTGGATAATGGGTGAATTATCTTTTTCAAAATGTTTATTGTTCACACGAATGATCGATCATAGCATATGCATTCCTCATTCATGACATCAGTGTAGATTAAACAGTTTCTCTTTTCTCAGTCTTTGGATTTGAATAATAAAGTCTGAAATTCATAAGCAGTACAGTATTTCAAGAAATGGTCAGTGAAGAAATTTAGAAACAGGTGATTTGGAGTGTGTAAATGTGTGTAAATGTGGTTTAAAATACTAATGTGTGGGATTATTTTTGTTTGTTTTGTAAATAAATTAATTATAATTAAATAGACAAAACATTTATGGTCATTTCAGCTTTGTTAGTAGGGCCTAGCTATTTTAGGACCACATGCAATTAAAAAGGAAAAAAAAAATTGTTTATGACTTTGGGGCTAAATTGTTTGATAATGTACAAATAAAATAATAATATGTACAAATAACATATTAAAATAATTCATTATAAATTTCATTTTAATCACCAACATTTTAACTTACTTTAACTAACTTTAAAATAATTAATTATCAATTAAAATATCAGTTTAATAGATAATCAATAGACAGCATACAGTAATGCTGTCTATTACTGTCTATGACTTCAATAGTTGCATACAAAAACAAACAAGATTTCCAAATGGTTTACAAAACAGAACTAACTTTTTTAGAATTAATTGTTGGGAATTTGAGCAAAACAATTTTTTATTCCGCATTCTTCAACAATTCAGAAACCAACAATTTATGTTTCTTTTAGATATCTGCATTGCATTAGCCCTTTCTCTCTCTCATGATCTTCTCTTTTCAGGTTGTAGCTGTGAGCTTAAAACCTCAATCTGAGGAAGGGTAGGAGTTTAGATAAAAGCCAGTTGGCACCATGATTTATTAATGCTACGCTATTAATACTGTGGGGCTTTCGGAGTAAGTCTTGTTGCCTCTCGGACTTAGACCACTGGCATTGAGAGGATTTCCACAAAGAAGACACATCCTGGTCATCCTTCATCATCACACACACGCACTCGCTTACTGGGTACTGAGGGCTTATGGGGGATTGTACTGATGGGCTTTTTGTAGGTGAAATCCTTAGTGAATTTCTGCTGTCCCTGTGAATTTCTGCTGTTTGCTTTATGGCATCTCGCAAGTTGTCATGCTTACAGCAAATAAGTAATTTGTGATGGTGGGTATGAATTATGTTAAAATGTCACGTCAAACACACACACACAAATAGGCTCTGTTCCAAAATCTAGTGAAAAGGAAGATAACTAAGAAAGCTTTCTTACTGAAATGAAGCTGTTCAGGAGCACTCTACATAGACAGCAACTGTGAGTCATACAAGTAGTTTCACACACATGCCTTAGGGCTTCAGCTCACAAAGAGTTTGGCATTTTATCAGAATTTGGCATTAGCAAGTTACAAGTCTAACAGCATGATAGCCTAATAAACATTAATTAATAGCACGCATAAACAGTGTATAAACTTAAAAAAATTTAATTAATCATATTTAACATTCAACATTCTGCCATCTTTGCTACAAAGTTAGTTTTACAAAGTTGCAATGCATTCTGGGACAGTCTTCTCTGTAAAGGATACATATGATGCTGCCTTACAATTTGGTCAAAGAATGTATCTTGACAGACAAAATAGTGACATGTTCTTAGGATGCCTTACAATGTTACCTCTCTAGGTAGTTCACTAGATGTTTGACACACAGCCACAGGGTAATGTGTGTTCTTTAGCACGGAATGTTTAGGAAAGTATCTTAGGAACATAACCCTTTGGTTTAATGGATGGATAAATGTCTGCATGGAAAAGTGCACAATTATTTGTGCTCTACAAATAACAAGACTTGATGCAATATTTATTCATCTCCCGCACTCACTAATGCTTCTTCTACTTATGTGCAAGGCAAAAATGCAATTAGATTAATACTTGTATTACTGTGAACTCCCACTGATACATTGTACAGGGATGCCTACTCTAGAAATAATAAATAATATATGAGAATTTTCCATCTGATATAGACACAAAGGCCAATCCATACACATTGGAGGAGTGTAATTCGGGTTTTATATGTTGATTTGCTTTATTTTTGTAGAATACAATTGTGAAAGACTGAAATGAAAAGGGAAAACGTTTAATTGTCACTATTCACTTCCTACAGAATTCTAAACCACACATACAGAAGTGCAGCAAACATTTGACTTTACCTCCATTAGTAACCCCCGAAAACACATGACGTCTGTGTCCAGAAATGTGTGGCATGCTTTCTTTCTCAGCTCAATGCATTCTACCATTAGTCAGGAGCTTAATGTATGAAAATGCAGCAGGTCAATGCTTACCCTCTTCTCCTGCTGCATGAATTATTTACAGCTGCATGGGAACTCCATTATGCATACTAGCCTCCACTTTAGATTGCGCTAAGCCACACAACACACACAAATACACAAACACACACATTCAATCTGGAGCACATAACAGGTTCCATTAAAACTATGTTTAATTGATCATTTCAGCCTTAGGTGTGCTATGTATTTTTGTTTTTATAAACTTTATGTAAAATTAAAGAATAAATTGTTATTGATTTACATTGCTCAGCATTCAAAATGTAACTGTTAGTGATACAAACTGAACTCTGCCATTGCAATTATTCTTTTGTTTAACATCTGTTCAAATTATAAGCACAACACTTACCTTTAACTATTGATCAATCAATATTTTATATTTAGCTGCTGTCAATATTTCTCACTTTTTCTTTCTTTGTCTACATTTATGTTTTACAATTTTGCTACGTATAATTTCACTTAAAAGACTTTTGATCCCTCTTCAGCTGATAATAATGTATCTAAGTATACAAATGAAATTGCAAGCATAAAATGTCATTGCTTGATAGGCAGCACAAAATCAGTTGCTGATGTTCGAAAAATAAGTCCTGCTCCTATCTGTATGCTCAACTCACAGCTTCTCTGTATGAACGCCACACCTACATGCCCTATGTGGTTTAAAAGACGAATATACGAACAGACACACTAGATGTCACTATTGTAACTTGATCACACAGATCGTGGAACGGAACAGAGGGTAAATATTTCAGAGAGAAAAGAGAGAAAAAATACCACATCACAACTAGACATTTCTGAATATATTAAACGTGATAAATCGAGTCGTATCTGACCACATTATTGATTTTAATAAAACAGCAATATGATAAAAGACATCAAATGTTCTATTAGAAACTATTGTTTTTATTAAAAATTAATGGAAGTAATACAATTTATAGCAAAACTAAGCTATGAAATGTAGTAACTAGGTGCATTAATATTGAATATACGCAGGTGTGTTTATTTGTAGGCCTATGTGGCTCAGCTATTTAGAATGTGGAGTGTAAATTATACAGTTTATAATAAAGCAACAAGTCATTACAGGTTATCCATTATTTTACTACTGTAAGGAGGGTCTTTAGACAAATATGAAAGGCTGTATGGTTAGGTTTAGGTATAAATTGGTTAGGTTAGAGGGTATAAATTTGAAGTGGCAAAATGTATTCATTTGAATCCATTTGCAAGCTGGTTTTTTAAAACATTTCATAATTTTGCATCTGGTTAACAAAAAGTAAAACAAAGACCTGTTCATAAAACCAAGCATTTTACAATGGCTTGGCTTAATCAGAATTTACATTCTAAGTGTTCAATTGTTTACTCAGAAATAATAAAGAAGTGTGTATATTTTGCTTTTGCTGTTTTAAAAAGTAAAAAATAAAATGTTTTTTTGAGAGACAGTATTTATAGCTTCTGTTTCACATAATTATGATGGAAGGACATTTGATTATTAGCTTATGAATAGATATGCCTATATATTCTTTCATTTGCTAAATGTTATTTTGGTGGACTAACATCATGATAATAATTTCAGCTAGACTATTATATTTCTTGTTACTACTTCTGGTTTTATGACTGATAATAAGAGGCAGGCAGAGATAGACATAAACAAGCACACTTTTGCAAAAATGGACCTGAGATTGTATTACATGATTTCTCTAGGAAATAACCTCTTGAAAATGCCTCTCACCTAGATATATGTGTCATGTACTGAAACAAACATGAATTAGAGAGGCAGGATTTAAATGCAGATCAATAATGTTTAATGAGTTTAAAGGTACACAAAAACAATGGAACATGGCACAAGGCAAAAACAGCACACAGACATGAACAAAACGTAAAATAGACATTACAATATGCAACCATGAGCATATATTTTATCACCAACCATGACAATATAAGAGACTAAAAACACAAACATGCTGTTGTATACTGCAGGTTTAACATTTACATTTATGCATTTGGTAGACGCTTTAATACAAAGTGACTTACAGTGTATTCCATGTATACATTGTATCAGTATGTGTGTTCTCTGTGAATCAAACCCGTTAAACCTTTGCGCTGCTAGCGCAATGCTACCAGCTGAGCTACAGGAGCACGTCGCACATTTACATGTATGATTTTCTACCTATGAATTTCCCATGTCTTCATTATCTAAAAGATTTGTGAGTTGTTAGACTCTCTTGAGTCAAATCAAAAGTTCCTCTGGGTTGACTTTACATTCATGTGATATTTCAACAGCGTTAACATGCCACTGTTTAAACACCTACAATTCAAGTGTTTACAACATGGGTGCACTAAGAGCTTGATTATTCTGGCATCAGTCGCTATTTTTGTCCCTCCAGCCCTTAGTTCCTCTCAGCATGAGCAGACTAGCATTTTGTGTATGCTTGGCAAGAATGAATTTGTGTGTGTTTGGTATATGGATACATACACTCGCGCTAAGGTTACCGTTGGCAGATTTTTAATCTACATGTACGATGTGCCCTCCCGTGTCTTGTGTCTACTCAGCAGTATGTGGTCGAGTGTGATTTGGAGCGTTGGGCCGCAGTATATTGATTGGCTGCGCCGGGGTAGGGCGCACACAGACAACACACTGGTGACTTTGTTGTAAATGCAGAATGGGTGAGTGGTGGGTGTCTGGCTTAGGGTGCCGGCCAATCATCAATCATGTGCTGTCAAGCCTCCCTCTCTCTTCGCAACCCTGCTTTTTTCTGCTTCAATGATCAGTCTTTGTTTAAATTGCGCAGTACGACTTCTGCCAGACCACAAGAACAACCGCCAAGTTGTTTGCAGGTGCTATCGTTCACAGCTGCCAATTAAAGTCATGTGATTTCCATAACAACCACAGGGTATCGTAAACATATTTTAATAAATCTATAGTGTGCATACAATGAAAAGGTGAACTTTTGTGGAAAGCTGTGGTTGAGTTGTTTGAAGGTGTCGATGCTGATATCAGGTTTGTGGACAAACCATAATAAACAGCACCGTGTTTTTACACTGCTTATGACAACAGCTATAAACTGGGAGATTTATATTATCTGCTTATAATAACAAAATTTAGATTATATTATTAAAAGGTTTTAAAAAATAAATAGTGTCTAATTTATATACATTTTATAATATTTTATATTTTGGCTAATGGCTTTATAAAATAGATGCTGAATGGTCAATAAACGTGTGCTAGCTGTGTTAAAATACATAATATAGTAACCGCAATGACACAGTTACAGTGTATATTATATAGAACCCATAGAGTCAGAGACAGTACCATCTGAAAATAGCACATAAAAATAGGTAAGGCAGGTTCAGAACACTTCTTTTGCGCAATTATGTCAAAATGGAAACAAACAATGGGAATATATAAAATGCCTATAAGTCATAAAACATATGACTATATGTAACAGCCATGGCTTTTATTCTGCAGAGGCAGCCCATTTGGTGTATTTTCAACTTTGAGTACATTCACTTTTCACACATTTTCGGGTTGACGCATTAAAGTGTCGATTTAATAATGCATCATAAAGTGTTTTACTATCTCTGAATTATACTTTTGCTTCTTGTTGGAAATGACATGTTGTAAATCTGGGCTCCTACTTTTAACATTAAGCGAAAGTAGTCGCACTCATTTATATCGCTGAAGAATAATAAATTTCTCCCCCATTTTTTTCCCTTTAAAACAGCATCTCGTGCAGCATGGCGCAGACTTGCTTTAAGGCTGGTAATTTATAACACTCATTACAACACTGAAATCACCTCAGTCAATCTGAACTCCAAGACGCTGCAGTCACAAACTACATCCTCGCTGCAGTGGCTAGAAAAATCAATTACACATTAAACCGAAGTAAAACTCTAATGCGGTCCTATGGAGTGTGCATGTCCATAAAGCTTCATATAAATTCGTGCAGTCTCCAAACACGCAATGACAAATGATCGCTCGCTTCTGAGCGCGCTTGAGGACAAAAAGCGCATCCAGAAAGTTTCTAATTGTGCCAGCGGTGCATTAACATCTCCGACTCTTGTTTATTTGTTAAGGCGTACTTGCAAAAGCCTGCGGTTTGTGTAATTCTACTGGGAAGTCCCGTTTTGATTGTAAGGCAGCAATTCAGCTTAAAACATAATTTATTCCTGTGCAGGAGCTGATCTCCAGTCAGACGAGAGGCCGGACCAGTCCATCTTCACTCTACGCTCCGCTGCTGATCTGATCTCCATATATGAGTCGCTTTGCACTTCTTGTGCCTACCACGATTAATTAGCCACATCCTAGTAAGGAAACTTTTGATGAAGTGCCAACAGCAATAAACATTGATCATAGTCACAGACTTTTTACTGGATTTCTTGATGGAAGGGAAATGCAGCTCTGTGTGTGCTCACTTTCTGAGTTTAAATGTTTGTGAGCACAGTTGTGCTCATTATTTTACATCCTCCTCCTAATAATATATATATTATTACACTAATAGTGGTAATGTAATCAGAACATGGTGGTCCCTATGAGGGCACCTGCTTCACGTGCAATACAACAGCTTTCCTATGGCTCAGGTGTTAACTATGCCAAGGTCATGGGTTTGATCCCAGGGATTGCACATACTCAGAAGTCGCTTTGGATAAAAGCATTTGCCAAATGTAAGCTTTAGGCCACATGTGTTACTGGAGTAATCACATGTGAGTTTACATTTTTTAGATGAGACAAACCTTTATAATGAGGGAATAATTACTTAGTTTATCTTTAATATTATTTTGCAATAATTGTTTATGACCACCTCCTGCATGACAAAGCTGTATTTTAACACTGGCCACTCTGGTTGAAAACTCTAGGAAAAAAGCCAAAGAACAGGCTATAATTTCACAAAGGATCATTTGTAATTTCAGTTTTTAGTATGTGTTGTGGAACATTTTGTAAATTAAAAAAAATTAAATAGCATAATTAGGGCAGTACTAAATGGGATAAAAACAAACATTTTAATGATCTTTTTTAAAGAGATCAATATCTTGAAGGTTCTACAAGGGGCATGCAAGCGTATGAGCAGAACTGTGCATGCATTAGGATATTATGTTCATGTCGAAGCATGCAAGCATGTGTTGTGAGTTCGTAATAAAACATAAACCCAATTTAAGGGGGAGTTTTGTTTCAAGGTCATACTGCTGTCAGCATACAGACAGCATTGAAAACAACCCCATCTCTTTTTTCCAGAACTGAACAGTCTGAAAAAGAACATTAAATGGCAAAACCAGAGCATAATGAAGCTGCAAACAAAAACAACATGCCAAAAAGAGAAGAAAAACAGTATGTAATGGAGGCCAGATGAGCTGACAGTAACAAATACCTCCATTAGCTGCCACTGATTGAAGCCTGGAGAAGTAGAAGAAGGTTTTCACACAAAGCATGGTAAGGTAGGGAGGTGTTGCCGGACATGTCCTGTTTAGGTGTTCAGGTGGTCCATGGAAGGGTAATCAACCTGAGCAAACCATGGAGGAAGGCAAAGCAGCGGAGCCAAGCTTCATGCGGAGAAGAAGCCCTGGCTGTAGCCCACAGACCTGTGCTCTGTTGCATTTTCCATGTACTGTGTGTGTGTTAAAGGACAGCTGGGATTTCAATCAGAGACTTCTTTATGCAGTCTTCTAACACATAATGAACTAAACCACTACTCAGCGTGAGCAAACCTTATTCACAAACACGCACACAAACACACACACACTGCTAATGCATCATTATGGAACACACACACTACATGCAATCAAATGTGCTGCAACACTTTTAAAGGATATGTCAAAAATGACAATATGCTGAGCAGAAAGTGATTTGTCCAATACTTTAAAAGTTTATATCAACAATTAGTTCATAATAAGTCTATTTGAATAAAAGCTGCAGGCTGCAGAGCTCCTCTGGGGCTGATCTGGTGTGTAAAAAAAAATTACCTCACCCTAAACCTGTCAGCACACCATTACAGCCCACGCCGCCATATGATGGCATGCCAGAAAAAAAGAAAAAAATTCTGAAGCCATTGTAGCGAGAAGGTGTTGGCAGATGTAAGCTTAAGGAATGCAGTGACAGGATTATTTGTTGTACAGAGTTTGTGCAATGAAGAAATGTTTAAGGGAAACAGGCTTCAATCTGTGGGTTCTTATCAGTAAGCCTAATAGAATGAGATAGGGGAATATTTGGATAAAACAATCAGATAAGGTAGGAAAGAAAAACAAAACACCTCCAAACATTAGCAACCAAAGGTTACAGTCGAGAGAAGCAATGACGCATGCAGAACAGGGAGTCAAAATAAGGCTTACAGCCCATCTACAAGAACATTTGCAGCAGGAAAAAAATCAGAAAGCATGTAGCTTTGTGCTACATGTGCCACAATCTGTTGTAGAAAAACGTAAGAAAAGAAAACCTTCACCAATGCCAAGTATTTGTTATCCCACAAATGTTTTGAAAAGTAGCTGGGGTCTTATCAAATTAGTGGAGATTTAAATTCAATTTAGCGTGACAAAGAAATATAAAAGCACCAGAAATGTGGTCAGTACGACTTGTGCGTACATTTCAAGACTTCTGAGGTCATACAACAGCTTTGCGTGAGAAACAGGCCGATTTAAGCCAGTATTCGCAAATCTGAAGCTTCCCTCTGCTGAAGCTCTCAAATTTCAGTTCGCACTCAAACTCAAAAGTGGTGCATGGATACATTGTATGAGGTTTTACATTATTTATTTCAAAACAGCATTAGTTCTGAACTGTAGTAAGTGAATGTGGCACGCAAGTTTGAATATGTGGAATGGAGAATTAAATTTGAAAGCTGCAGTGTAGGAAATAATTTTCAGTAAATAACTTATACAAAGATAGCTCTATATAAGCCATTCCCCTGAAAAGAAATAAACATTATTGATCTGTTTGTTTGGGCATCTCTCTCACAATGATACAACACTAGCCCAACCAATAGTATGAGGTTTGGCAGGGCTACCTGTTTGTCTGACCAATGGCAGATGGGGGGGGGGGATTATTTTTGTAATTATGTTTGGTGCTGCAAGAGGCAAAAAACAACCCACTTAATCTTTAAATTTTGGTGTGTTCCTCATGTTTAATGAGCCATATGGAATATTATAGTTCAGAACAAAAGCAAACAAAATGCTTCAGTCTAAAAACAATGACTCATGCAGAAAGGGAGCCAAAGAGGCTTGCAGCCCATCTTAAAAGCTTTCCTGTGGCTCAGTGGTTAGAGCATGGTGTTAACCATGCCAAGGTCATGGGTTCGATCCCAGGGATTACACATGCTCAGAAACAGTAGCTGCGTTTACATGGACCCTAATAATCTGATCGTGATAGGCCTAGAAGCACAATCAGATTAAAAAAAGTCACATGTAAAAACATCAATCGGACTGAATTGGCCAGATCTGATTAAAATATCAATCAGATTGTAAGGGGTGGTTTAAACCTTTTCTAATCCGATCGAGAGGACATGTAAACAGTTGTTGAACTAGAACTAGAAAGCTCTGCGCATGAGCAATGACGTACAAAATGCGTAATGCCGTATGGCACACGGCTATTGTTGTCAGTGTTTTAAGTGTTAATTGTGCTTTGAAAAAACGTAAAAAGAAGCAATGGCAATAAAGTGGCTGCTAGTATGGTATGGTGGGAAACGTGTATCCGTGTTATGTAAACGCACACATCAACCCGATTACTTGATTAAGCATTCATGTAAACTGCGCTCGGATTCATCAATCTGATTGATTTCAATCCGATTGAAACAAAGTGTCCTTGTAAACGCAGCTAGTGTATAGTATAATGCAATGTAAGTCACTGGATAAAAGCGTCTTCCAAATGCATAAATGTAAATGCAAAAAACATGCATATTTGCATCAAAGAATAAAAAAGAAAGCAATGCATAACCCATCATCTGTTGTGAAACAATGTAAGGTTTGTCATAACCCATAACAGAAACTGGGCTCTTTTTAAAATGGTTAGATTCCATGTGTAATCTACTGGCTGACCTGTTTGCGATGGAATGCTCTCATAATGGAGAAAACACCAGGCTCCTTTCAGCTCCCCAGCTTGTGGGGCAGAGAAGCCTCTGCTTGAGAGTGTGCATTAGCCCATTCATATCTGGGGGCCAATGAATAGAGCCCTCAGGTAAGCCTTGTTGAAACAAATCTAAGCTGCTAATGACACGCACTGTGAAAATATTCACAGTTCATTTAGCTTGATGACAACCTCAGTCCCCGTGCCCCCTGCTCTGCTGTTTTGTGTATTAGTCATACCTTTGTGTCGTAATCTGCAATAGGTGATGTTATGACAACAACAGCCAATTCCAGCAGGAGAAATGCATATGGGAAAACCATCCCATTGTCTATTGTGAGATTCTGATCCTTTTTGCATGTTCAATACCAAAAACAACCTAACATGACAATGTTTATTAAGTGACAAGTGACAAAGCTCCACTTTATGGAGCAATCAAAAATTGACCATCTGTCATTGTTTACTTTCCCTCATTCCAAACCTTTATGCTGTTATTTTCTCTGTAGAACAAAAGAAAAAAATTGAAGAATCTTTACTCAGCTTTATCCATACATGATTGTCAGCTTTAGAATGGCTTTGTGTAAGGAACCGACAGAAATTTAAATTTGTAACCTCAAAGCTCAGAGAGAGTGACATCATTGATGCCAAATGATACTAGCCGATTGTGTCATACTCAAATGCCATAACGCAAGGGGGAGTAAATAATGACAAATTTTATTTTGGAGTAAAATATTCTTCAAATATTCTTCAAGTCTGTGGTTCTCCAGGCTGTTAGGAAGGGTAAACATGTCAAATGTCACCCATACTGTGTCCTGATGCTGTTAAGGTACACAAAAGATAAATTAAACTAAAGATGATTTGACTTTGGTAAGTGGGGGGACAATGTTGCATTGGACACCGTTGAACAGTGAAGCGAGTGAAAGGTTAGGGTTAGTTAGGTTAGATTTTGTTAGCTTTCGGAAAAGCACAATGTCATCTCAGTACTCTTTAAGCTTTAAGACGAGACACCACATTAACATCTGTTCAGTACAACAAAATAAACGTTTTAGTCTCCGGACTACTCTAATTTACAGTTCAAGTTTCCTTCTTGGTTAGTCTGCAAGCCTTTATCTTGCTTCTGCCCAAACCAACAAGTATGCTGAAATGCAAATTGCATCTGGCACCAAGGCATGGTAATTTGACGTAATTACTACAGCTTGATACCAGAGTACGTTCCCACTACATGGCACGGATCCATCACAATAATCAGTAACTGCTCTACATTTTTGATGCACAAATACTGAAACACCCATTACTTTTTTTCTCTAGCAGCTTGATATTGCCACATTACAGAAAGATCCTTCACCAAGTTCTATATTGTATGAACTCAACACCTGTAGGGCCCAGCGTTTCATCATCTGCTCGGAATAAATTGTAGTCATCATCATAACCATAATCACAGTAATAAAAAAAGACCTCATTTTCTTGCCAAATTGCTGTGACATTTGATTTACAGTAATTGTGCAAGGGGGTGGCAGGCTTAAGGCTGCAATACGCTATGCTATGTTTTGATTGGTGGAGTACAAACACGCACACACCTGTGTGACTTACACCTGAGAAGGGCTGGGGCCCGGATCCCAATGATATGCCGACATTCCCCAGGGCACACAATGACTAACATTGTGACATACAATAAACCAGGTGTGGAGGGCTTATACAGAGAACAAAATATTTCATTAGCATAAAAAAAATCTAATTTTTAGGAGATTATATTTTAAGAGATTTCTGGATGCAATTATCTACTTACAGTGTTAGGCAATGATAAGAACCAAATGAGTGCTGTCAGTCAACATTCAATGTTTAATAAAGATTTTGAAACTGGACAATTCACAACATCAAACATCCTTCTTTCTTCTTAGTTTGCCTCTTTTATTAAGGCCATAATTATGTTTTAGACAGGGAAATAAGGAATATAGAGACAACAAAGTACAAACATCTTCAGGACCTCCAGTATGATTAACAAAAATTCAAGTATTTTTCAGGTTTTTCTTTAGTAGTACTCAGCCATAATTTTTTGACCAACTAAAATGGACCTCTCATTTGTAATTTGTGTGTACTATTTCTGCTTTTCATAATATATTTGCGGTCGTGTTTGGAATACTTTCTCAGACGTTGGCTAAAGGTGTGGCAATTTGCAGAGCTCAGAAACACATTTGACTGATAATACTAGGTGGTAATACTTAATGTCTGGCCAGGTTGTTAAACAGACACAGCAGTGCAGTACATTATTCTGAAAAGCATGAGAAATCTTCAAATTGTGTTTCATTTTAAGAGACTTATTAGTGTTTAACTATAAATTAGTAACACATTTGGAGGACTAGAATTGGATCTCCAGGCTTCATAGCTTTTCCTGTAATCATTATAATGTAGCAGCTCAATAAAAAAACTGTCACAACGACAGTAACAAAATTAGGCCATTACAGTACAGAACATTCACGCCATTCACTTTAACAGTACACGCTCCTCTGTGGTGTTTTATGTAGGAACTTCGTGTTTTTGACTAGCCTGCAGGCGTAATCTTCTCCTCGCTATTGCTTCCTGCTTCTTCTTCTCGATCTCAGCAGCTGAACATTTTACTGTCATATTCGGCGAAACAAACACTGCAAAAAAATAAACAGGACATTACAAACTTTAATTCACAAGATCTTATGAGGTATATAAAAAAAGTAAACAGAAATTTCTCTCAGCAAATCTAACTCATGCTTACACACTTTAAAACTTGGTGTATCAAAATGTGGAATGTGCAACTTGCAATGACAACAAATGCCACTGTAATTTATAAAAATGTAAGATTTAGGAGCTATGAGCACAGGGGAAGATTTTTATTGAAAAGCAACTTTAATTATAGTCTGTTCCCCACACAAGAACACTCTGAATATAACACAAGAATTGTATACTACATTTACATTACTTAGTCCCTGATGACTGTGTGGTTTTGGTATGGGAAACATAGCAGTGTAAACAAAAGAATGAGTAACTGATAAAGCAGGTAAAGAAAACTTTCTTATTACAGTCATATATTTTAGCAGCATTTAGAATAATTGTGTTGCTGATTTCACCACTCGCAAAGCTTACCTTTGTTAGCTAGTGTCACAGAGTCAGAAAGATGTCTTTTGAGTGTAAAAGGATGGGAATTAGAGGCATTTCCCATTCGTGTGCTTTGTGGCATAATCATCTGTGAGGTGTCCGAGGCTCTGACAGAACCAAGCTTGGATCCTAAGGCACTTTTCACTTGAGTAAGTTTGTTTTGTGCTTGTCTACAGTGGTAAGGTATAACAATTCCAAACGCAGAACTTGAACCCTCAGTTGTTGGTAACACACTGTAGTCCTGTTTAAATCCAGAGTTCCAACTGGAACACGGTACAGAGTTAGAACGGGCAAAAACACGCATGGACTTTGTGGGTTCTCCTACTTGGCTCCTGCCATTGATGCCCATGGTTTGTTCAATGCCAGAAGAAGAAGGTTCTTTAGGTATATTGTTTGCCGGCTTTGTGAAGTCCATGCTATGTTTTTGCTGTTCTTGACTGGCAGAGATCCTCTCCACATCATCGCAAGCCTGACAGAGGAGATCGTCATCCTCCTCATCATTCCACAGTCCATCAGAATCAAACAGAGATCTCAGGTCCTCCTTTGAAACCCCATCAAAAGTAGATGTTTGGCCAGAGCTTCTGCAATCTTTAGTATTTTTAGTCTTTTTTTGCTTTTTACCCTGTGATGAATGTTTTCCCTGTTCCACAAATGATGTCCTTAGCAGCTTTTCTGAAGTTTGATGCTGGACAGAAGCAAATGACTTAGGCCTGAAAGTGCTTCGGACAGATGTTTGGCCTTCAGAAAGTGTCCTAGTGAAGGTGCTGCTTTTGAAGGTGCTCTGTTGAATCTGTAAGCAGATGTCACTGCCATTAGATACACAGGGATTAGTCTTAGTCACAAAACTACCATTTCTATAGTTAGACTCGGGATGAGCGATGCTCTGTTTCTGGGCTACATTTACAGGCACTAGGTTCTGTGTCATCTCCAGCACAAAAGAATCATTGAGAAGGTCATCATTCTCCCAATCATCATAAAAGTCCACATCAGTTTCTTTAGGTACATCTACTGAAGCGTTTCTGGTGACTGCAGAACTTGACCCTGGTCCAGCAAGAGCTACAGGGTCAGTTCTGCTTTCTGGTGTACAGTTTGCTGATGGTGGGCTTAATCTACCACTTAAGTGCTGAGTGGGGCCATCAAAGAGAGCCTGAAGTTCTTCCTCTTCCTCTTTCTGACGGTCTTGGGATAAGCAACCGGTGACTAATTTTGACGGGACTGGGATAGATTCCAATTTAGCTCTTGTCATCCCATCACTTTGTGCCTTGTTAAGTTTATTTAGGTTTTCAGTGATATTCTGTTGTTTCTCTTTGTCCTGGCGAGTCATATTGATGTCAAACTGCTTGGCAAGTTTTATGAGGTCCTCAACATTGCTCTGCCTAGAGAGAGATGCAGAAATCAGATTAATCTAAAAATCACAAATGTCACAAATTTACAAACATGATTCATGATACTGATTTCAGTGTGTATGCCAAAACAGAAAAGTGTGTGCTGTAAACTAACCATCTTAATGCTTGTACACAAGGGGTACAAATCAGAATTGTATATTATGTTAATTTATTGTTTACTATACTTTATTGTATATATCTATTGTTTACTATATTTTAGTGATATTTGTCAAGCAGTGGCGACATTTTATGTGTCATTACTAAAATTAATACCACATTAGCAGTTTTCCAGTATTTAGCATGTCAGAGATTAGAGGTCACATACCGGGTTGAGATCTTCCTGACTCTGGGCTGTCTAACCTCTGGAGTGCAGGGTATGGCGCTGTCACCAATCCACTGAAGCACAGAGTCCCCTTCATTAGTTCTCTCAACCTTAAATATCGTACAACAGTTACTAGTAGAGTCGATTTACCCTGACAAACACCATTTCCTGTAAATTTCTTCTTTTGACTTGATACTAACCTTTGGTGCAATCCTATTGACAATTTCTGATATCTCAATGACTTTGCCATCGACTCCCTTTCCTGTCATGGGTTACAAATATACAATATTTTATATATTGTGTTTATATATTGTGCAACCTGGTAGATTATTCTATACAATTTATACTGTGGTATCTATCTTAGCAGGACTGATTCACATTACTTACACAAAAAACGAACATGGGATGATGTGCAAACAGAATGTGTCTTAAGTCAAGATAAGAAAATTAACTACGAGGTTTTAATATTTAAATACATCATGTGAAGCCGACTTCTCATTTTTTAGGAATAATCCAATATGATTGCATCCATCATCAAACCATTTTTAATTAATGTCTAGCAAAAAGAAAAACTACTCTATATTATGTACCCATTTACTATGATATATAATTAGTTATATAACACTTTGGTCATATTACCTGTACTATAGTAAGATGTAGTATAGTTTGAAATAAATACGAAGTTCTGTGTGATTTTATGAGACTTGCCAGTAAAGTTTTGAGTGGGTGAATTTGAATCCCAGATGATGTCTTGCAGGGACTCAGTCTCATTAGGTGAATCGCCACTGTAACTACCATTGAATCTGATTCTGGGACGACGTTTTGGGGTTGTAAAATCTGTGAATAAAGATGACAACAACGTGGTTTGCACAAAACGTACCAATGTTTTTGGCATGCTCTTGTATCTTGTAAATATAATTTAGTCCCATGTTGTGTATATGAGACAGCACAGTCACAGATTTTTTTAAAAGGTATGCGCACTTTTTTCAATTAGCCTAAGCTATTCTCATTCTTTTTTCACACGATTTGGTTTGCCATATGCGTAATTACCTCTACGACAGTTGTATGAATTGTAGTAAGACGGAGATTGTGACTCTTTGAGTTCGATCACTCGTCTCTTTGTTTTAATTCTCTTCTGGGAATGTTTGGAGTTTCTGCTTCGGTTTTCTCTCACACCATCCGGTACATGTCGCAAACCGTTGTTTCTCTTGTCGGCCATGGTTTATTTGAATGGTTCCAGTATTCATACCTTGACTGATCTACCCACAACACTTTTGCAAAACGTTTATAAATCAGTAAACGGTTAGTCGAAGACTAGTATAACTCTAACATCGCCGCCATGTTTTTGTACATTTACATGAAGGCACGTTCCTGATTGGTGCTTGGCATCTCGCAACATCTCGTGAGACTGTACGTACTCTCGGCTACTTGTTGGCAAGCACGTGGAACAATAGCAAATTATAGGATCCGCAAAATAAAAAAAGCACAAAAGCCTCCGCATACTGTGTTTTGCAATAATGGTTCGCAAGAATGTAAAAATCGAAACCCCCACGTAAAACCGTTACACTTTTAAATCTTTTTTAATTTACTTTATTATTTACCAGTCATACTTTACGTTTGATGTTGACCTCAATATTTACATTTGCCCCTTGTATATGTCGCATTCAAATCATGCATTTTTAAGGATTCTGAGAGAAAAACAAACATATTCTGAGAGGCTAAAACAACAATAATGTTCTTCTTGTTCTCTAATACAAGTAAAATCCTGTTTTTTTGTCTTCACTATCAATCTGACAATACCTGTATTACACTTGGATGGTACCTTTTCCCCTCTGATAGGCTATTTTAGGATTCACAGCTATGATTTTACCTCTGTATTTCTTGCCTATTCCTAAACATTTGATGTCACCAGTAAACTATTTCTGTTTAAGTAATCCCATGGGAAAACCTTAGTATTCTTAAATATTCCATTGTGGAAACATGCTTTTGAAAACACCTCTGGTGATCTTTTGCCCATTATTTTTGTTAATTTGTGTGAGCTTAGTAAAGCATTACTAATACCTGCTGAATAGAATTCTGTACAAAGTGCAACAGGAATAATTGACAGACACTTGTCGTAGTTGCTGGTTTCCACAATACCTAAAGTAATGATTTCTTTTTTACATGTTGGATTATTGTCTAGGACACAGCACTGAATATAAAGTTAAAACACAGCTGTTCTTTATGCTGTAATTGATATAAAAAACAACTTACGTTTTCTTGCAGCTTAAAAAATACGTAAGCCTTGTGTACACTAAATAGTTTAACATCTATATACCATTAACAGATGGTATTGGTAGATAGATAGATGAAAACATGAAAAGTTAAATTTGTATTGTTCTTTTAAATGTATTTCTTAAGTCTTTGCCAATTGAAAGCACTAGATGGTGCCTGCATTCTTCACAAGTGGTGTGTGTGTGTGTGTGATGTTGTGGAGGTCTGCACAC
>JAZGTI010000060.1:0-103696 GCA_036877585.1 Botia kubotai
CTGGCTTTTTGTCTCTTGTGTCTCTTCTCATAGTTCTTGGCAACCAGGAACCTGTGGGGCTTTTAATTGCAGAGAGGAGCCGTGTAAGGTGCAGGTTCCAAACACACTATTAGTAATGTTAGGTGATAACATAGCAAATACCTGAACCCGACAGGCTTTTTGTTGACGAATTACAGTTGTGGAAACTTGTGATGTCACTCTCCTGTGTGTGAAGAAGTTGTTTGTTTGTGGTGGGGGGGGTCTTTGTTTTTGTCTGTATTATCCTCTTCATACCTTAGTGCACAATGCCCCCCCCCCCATACTTCACGTAGCGCTTTTGTTTGTAATTGATCACAGCCCAGGTGTTGCTTTTGTTGTGGTTGCGCTTTCTTGGTTGTGCCGTGGTTTCTCTCTCAGGACTTCATTAGGAGCATCAGATCATTGAAATCAAACCTACCTGCATTTGATCGGTGTTTGTATAAAACAAGAAGATTTGCTGATTTCTGTTTTTCTGTTTTTTTGTTAGTTTATTTGAACGCTGAGAAGTTTGGAAGTTTTAACATAATTATGCATTTGTTGTAGGCAGTAAAATAGGAACTTGTCAAAAAGGAATTTGTAGTGAAACAGGAGGGCAAACACATGCAAGATTTATTTCCTGTAAATATATTTTATTTAAAGCGTCAAACATTCAAGCACAGCCCTGAGCGGGCTATTATAGGCTATTGTGATAGCTTTCTCTGAACTCAGGTCTGGGAATTAAGTTCTAAAGCACCCAACTTTCACAAAGAAACTTGCTGCTTTTTATGCCTTTAAAGAGGATGCTATTGATAGTAGCCTGGTTATAATGTAAAAAAACTCCAAAAATAGAAAATAAGAAGGTGACTATATAGATCCAGTGAATGGGTGTCAGGTATGATTCTCTTGAGTTTGGATAACGTTTCACTGCTGTAGGCGACTTAGGTAAGTGAACACTAAAAATAAATGAACCCGGGCACTTAAGTTTTGATTTGAGATGTCCTTGTACATTATTACCTCATGCTATCTCTTACAGAATTAGCTGTGAGGTGTACCTCAGTTTGCTTCCGTCTCTACTTAATGTGAGGGTGTAATTTCACACTGCACGGACAGACAGCTCTAAAAATCTGCCACTGCCATGAAGAAAATGGCTCAAAACCTCCGTCGTGACATTTACTGCAGATGTGCTGAGTGCAGAACGCCCAAATGAGAGCAGCCACCATTTTTATCAGGCCCTTTCCTTTTTTAATAAAAAGTCAGCCTTTTTCATGGTTTTACATTGTCACAGCCGTAGAGTCTCAGGTGGATTACAGAAAAGCGAGGTTATTAAATCCGTGGCCTCTCTGTTTTGTTGAAATGGCATAGCCTGCTGTGGAACTGTGGTGTCCTAGCTTTCATAACAGACTGGAGGTCATGTAACAGACAGGAGCTAGTCTTAATGAAACAGTGGCTCCATGTTTTAAAAACACTTTATCACCTCAAAATAACCACTTATTATAACTTAAAAAATTTTTTTTTAAATCAACTGGCCTGTCACATCAGCCTACTAATTCCTATTTGGACGCAATGTGCTTTCTTTGGCAGGAATTATACATTCTCAGTGTGTTAATAAATTTCTTCTGCAGACGTGTTGTAGGAGTGTGGATGACACTGCTCTTGTAATTCTTCATAGCCTATGGCTGTCATGCAGAGATTGACGCGACTGCTAGTTGCCCGGCACACCACGTGTTTTGTGTTAGTGGTGTCAGCGTGTTGACAGCCGTGTGGGAGGATGCCGTGGTGATGAGCCGTCCACTGGCAAGCAGCTGACAAGAGGGGCAGTACGGTGGGCCAGCAGCAGACAGTGGAGACCTGAACTTCTGCCCTCATCGTGTATTTTTACACAGGCCCTGACTGAGCTAACATGGCACTGGCCGGTGTGTGAGTATAAACAAACATGGTGCTGTACTGTGGCCCCCAAAACAGGATGTGATGCTCTGTTGGGGGCTTTTAAACTAGACTGCTTTAGCACCCCAAGTGTTTTAGATTATTTAGTGTTTGTGTATTTGTGTGTACAGTCTGTTCTTGGAAACGTGAGGCTGCTGTGTGTGTATGTGAATTCAGTGAACTGGCAGTTATAGATATGAATAGGTACGTGTATGAAAAGGTTGACATTAACTTTAGTGTTTGTGAGTATTAGGTTGCAGACCTGTGCTCTGTTTTACCCTTGGGGCCTTTATCAGGCCTGTATCACATGGATGTGCGTTTTTCCCATGGTAAAGAGAGCTTTAAAAAATAAACTTCACTTTAAAACTAAATTTAACCTTGGCATGAACTTGCCCGATCTTAAATCATTTGTCGGTGTTAAATGTGATGCAGAGTGGAAACATTTCCTGTGTTTGTTAGCTCAGTTAAGATGTTAAGCAAATGAATAAGAGTTCATGTATGGTAGCGTTCAATAAATTATACATTTTGGTGGATGGCAAATATGGAGCTGTTTGATACACCGCTATCATCTAAAATGATACACGCACACAAAAAGTCAAATCCTTGCTTGTATCTCATGTTAAATGAATGATACAGCCTCATATGTATCTCCACCCCTGTTTTACCTAATGATTAATTACCCCTAACAAGCTTCAGCTGTGGAATACTTTCACAATTACCATCAACTTCAACAATTTGCCTTTGTTCCATATATTAATATAACCATTACAATATAAAATCACAGAGTACAGTTTGTAAAAGTGTATTTTAATACATTACTCTTGCATTCTTATTGTTCACTTCTGGCATGCTGTAATTTTCAAATGTGTTTTCACAATGTTCTCTTACATTTTTTATTTTTGTCAGCATTATTGCACCCTTATTGTAGCGTTTGCAATGTGGCGCTTAATAAAGTTTGGGCTTTATTTCTTAAATCATTTGTTGTTTACGTGGTGCCTTGATTTGTAAGCTGGCAAGATATCTAACGACTGTCGTGGTGAATTGTGAAGAAATATTGTGCTTGTTGCAGCTACATGAGGGGAGTCTCTCCTCCTGTTTTATTTGGAACGTGATTGCTAATCATACTTGGAGCCGCTGGAACGGACATGCCTCAGTAGCAGCATAATGTTTCCTGTGTGTTTCTGTTATTACCCAGCTTCAACTCTAAACTCACTCGCAATTAGAGCTCCTTATAAATTATGCAAATGATGACTGGTGTAATTGAGACATGTTAATCATGTTTTAAGAGCCTAATTACAGAAATGTATAACGGAGGTGGGAGTCTCTAATTAGCTCAGATAACAGGTTGCCTGTGTGAATAGTGAAGGAGTGTTTTTTGTGTTGGAGGCATTTTTCTCCTGTGGACGGTCAAGGAACATTGTCAAGTGATCATTGACGTGGCACAGGTTGGGTCGGTCACTTGTGTTTAAAACAGTCTCCTTTAGTAGATGAAGCTGTTGTTTCTGTTAGGGATTTTGGACAGCTGACCAACATGATGTTAATGTAAACGCATGTTGCTTTAGGAGCAGATCCCTTTATTTCAACCCCCTCCCCCATGTTTGTTGTTGTGACTGTGTGAAGGGCATCACAACAGAAGAAATTAATCATCCTGAGGACTTGTGGCAAACTAAATGTTATTTCTGGATTTTGTGGTGAGCGTATTTTTACATATACTAAGAGGAATAACCTCTTTCAGGACAAATTTGTTGGCTTTTTTTTTACAATTTCTTTATATTTCTATAGTATAAGTTTATATATAGTATATATACTTATAGTATATATACACTTTATATATAGTATATATAGTAACTTTAGTTATATATTTAGTAAATGATCAACATTTTTGGTCAAAATGTGAAGAAATGTATTATTATTATTATATATATGTAAGGTAAAGTGTAAAAAATATAAGTCTTGTAATTGGTCACATTTTCTTTTAAAGCACCCTTTGCCTTCACTGGTGCATTTTAAATGGTCCCGCAGCGTGACAAATTAATTTTTAAAAGCTCATAAAAACTGCATGCATAATAATTATAAAAGAATTAGCAAAATGGTGCCTAAAATACTTTTCATATGAAGTACAGCAGATGTCACGCTGTATTGTAAGAAAATGGATTGTTAGTCATTGTTTGCTTTATGACAGTGATTGAAGCGGTCATTTCCTTTCCAAATATTTGAACGCATCTGAAGCATATAACGGCACTGTCCAGTGTGGATATCTGCTATTCTGCAAACCGATCTTTGTTCATAGTTGTTTGACAGATATCATATTCAGAGCCATTACAGCAAAAACATCTACTCACTTATTGGATTAAAAATGGCTTTAGAGGGGAAATTTGCTTGCAGATTTGCTTGCAGTCTGTAGTACAGTTTGTAGGCCGGTGTAAAAAAAGTGAATTACAGTAAAAGGCTCTGCAGATGCTGTTATTGTCTCTGTGGAGTAAGTCTCAGCCCCTCAGCAGTGCAGTCAATGGCTATGATCCATATAACAGCATTAGAGCTCTATCTGCCATTTCCACACAGTCAAAATCCTCATTGTTACAAACATATTTCAATTCATTCATTTCCTTACATGCCTTAAGTGTTAAAGGCGGGGCTGTTTCCAGCTATGGTTGCCATACCAACCCCCCAGGAGTTCATTTAGTTTAATTCAAAGGCCACGAATTGCCATTCTCCCGCGTCCCGCTGTTTGATTTTGACGACAGCAGTGTCAGCCATGCAATACATAAAAAGACGCCCCCACCCACCCATATTCCCCCTAGCCATCACTCCCTCCTTCCCTTGCCGCTGTGAACAGGCAAACACGGACTTGCGAGCTCCCCTTCCAGCCTCAGCTTAGTAAAAACGACACAAATTAATATATGCTACTTAAACCAGACCAAGATTAATGGCCGGCTTTCGCTGCAGTTTAGGAACACTGTCAGTCGACACACGCTCATTGGACAGAATCAGCACTGATCAACATTTATTTGCTGTTGTGTTCAGGAAAATGGCAGGGGACCAGGGACCCATACGCATACACAGCAGCTGCAATATGTGACCTAACATACCTGCTACACTTTATAAAGCCCCACAAATGACATTTCAGTGTATTTATTTCACAGATAGTTGGTATTAGACTAATAAAATGACATGGATATCTTTTACCTTTCCTAGATTTCACCAAACAATTTAAGTGTTGCCTCAGCCAAGTTTTAGCACTTGAGGCGATGTCTCAATAGGGAAGTGCATTTTCCTATTTATTTCATATACTTACTCCAAATGATGTGACATACAGAGTCTACTGGGGAAGAGGCATGTTGCCTAGGTGGTTTAGCATGTAATGAATGTTTCTAATGAAGATTAATGTAATGCTATTGGCATGATGTAGCTGTGCTAAAGTTCCTATTCACTCTCTTTAATCTGTGGGGGGTTAGATGTTACAGTGGGGAGAAGATGGTGTCAGGGGAATACGGGAGAATGTGTGTCGTAATGTGAAGGTAACGCATAGCTATGAGTCGCTCTCTTGCCGGGAAATATTCAAATGTATGCTAATAAAGCTGGTGCTGCCATGAGAAACAAAAGGGCTGGCTATGAGCCTGCCTAACCCCCTTGGTGAACACATACACGAGTACACATATTTTCTGTCTGTGAGATTGAGGAAGAGAAATGATAAATTAAGACAGCATAATTGCCATGTGGTGTCTGCATATGATTGGTAGAACTATATGGTATTAAAACAGCTTAGGTCTTTGTTTATACGATTAAAATTGAGTTTTGTGGGCGAGTAAAGAGCAATGACTAACTGACACTTATAATACTCAAATATAAACTGACACTCAAATATTTTCATAATATTTATGGTTTTATTCTAAAATTTGTCATTCATTTGCTATGACTTACATTACTTTAACTGCTTTTAAAGATTAGTCTGAGTTAAAGCTGAAGCTGTAATTTCTATGCTGCTATTGTCACTACACGTAAATGCAAAATACTGATGATTTCCTGAACTTTTCTGACAGACACCCCCCAAACTTACATCATTGTTGGGCCATAGCAATGAGGAAAACTTTTTGAGGTAAAAAAAAGTATTTTAACAATAACAATTTAACAATGACGCAAGTGAAGATTTAACTAAAACATGCACTTCAGCTGTAAGTCCACATTACTGCAACAGATGCTCCTATGCATTTTAATACCAACAAATGCATGCCGGGATGCAGAGGAGCAGAGCAAGCAGGGAGAGTACAAGGAGGTGGATTTGGATCACTTCCCAACATGGTGGCCAGTGAATGCATAGGTAGCCTTTTAGCACAGCAGGGTAAGGAGCAGGAGCTTTAGCAGGGGTCAGTGCTCGCTATGGCCGCCTGGCAACACCACAAACACACTGAGGGACCGTGACACACTCTGCCCTCAACGCTGACAGAAGTTTAATCGAGGGGAAACACAGAAACCCCTTTAGTGGCAAGGAATTCAAGGTCTTGCTGTAGACCAGTGGGCTTCCCCCTGCAAAAACATGTTAGATAAAGAAGGAACTTACTCTACGGCAAAATGATGCATTTCTGATAGAACTGCAACCTTCTGTAATTAGGCGGGTGGCAATTATTTCCTCCATGCTGAATGTGAAATATTCAATAGCGGCTGACCTTGAGGATGCAGGGCTCACATCTTTTGGCTAATTGCATTTTTGCTATAATATTTCATTTTTAAACTGAGAACTGTTTTACAGTGTGTCCTCGCTTTTCCTGAATATCCCCCCTCGCACCGCACACACACAGTACCTCCCTATTCCTTCTGCCTTCCAGCTCGACTTTTGCAGTTAACTCCTGGAATCCTATTAATGACTGACTGTCATTTTCCTTTTTTGCCTTTTGCATAAACAGCATTGCGCTGTCTTGTCCTACATATCCACTTTTAGCAGTTCTGGTCTTCCGTTGCTAAGAGTACAAGCGGAAACATGGGTGGCAGGTGTGTGTGTGTATGCATTTGGGGAGTTGGGGAGGAAGAAGGCTGTTCAAGTGATATATTACATTTCAAGCCTCCTGCCAGAAAAAGGAACAGTAAGATGTCAAGTCATGTGCAGCTAAGTTTACCTCGACCTGAAGCTAAACCTCGTCAATAAGGACTGGATGGCTTTTATTGAAGGCTTGTGTCGACATATTAGCTGGTGAAATTGTGTACTTTACTATTACTGACTATCTTTTCAAAAGCTCAGGTTCTGATCTTTGCTTTGAAGGACCTAGAGAAGAACCAGCATGCACTTCTGATTCAAAGTATTTTGACACTCTCACAGTGTGCATAATAGGATGGCATTAAAGCAGCTATATTATTACCGCACCTGTTTTGGCTCTTTAGACCTACCACATACTTTTGAAGCAATGACCTAGTAGTTAGTGCAAATTGGGTTGGTCACAAATAACGCCAATATTTTAGAAAACAGTACCAGGACTTGTGAAATGTGATAATTTTTGGTACCAGTTTTAGTACCACAGTAAAAACAGATATGCTATTGTACTCACTTTTCACAAACATTAACATTTTCACTAACATTAGTAGTAAATATTATAAAAATTATAATATTTTTAATTATTATAAATTATAATATAATAAAGTACTTTAATGCAAACAATGTAGTCTCTAAGTAATTGTTAGTTAAGTAAATGTGTACTTGAATAATTAATAAAGCACTTGAGTGGTTTTTGCTTGTCTCTTGTCTATATTTGTGTTAGACTCATATCAACAACATAATAGACATCAGCATATCAGACCCACAGGGTCTAAAACAACCCCCAGTGTCCTGTTGCTGCGGTCCACCATTTTTCTTCGTAATATCCACCTGCAACATCGTAAGCAGACACCTCCATATATCTGCATTCACAATGCTTTCATTTGATTTTCTATTACCAGACCTCATAGCACGTGTCTTTTGGAAATCTTCCCGATAAAGTGCTATTGATGAATTGATATCGGCGGAGGCGGCGGGGAGATAAAGCGCAGGTTAAGAGCTTTGTGGATAGTTTAACCTTGATATAACAGTTGTTTCAGCAAGGTTGATTTTCTCTCATCCATCTTCATCCATCAGAGCCGCGCTGAAGTATGCAAATGAGGGCAGCGGATAGGCGCGCACTGCCGTTAAATGGGCCGTTTCAAATGTGCAGTGTTCCGCGCTGACAGGGCGATACTCCTTACTGCCCAAATTTAGTGTGCCTTCACAGATCTTCCCCCCTCCACCCACCTGATAGTACCCTGACCACGCTCCCGCACACTTGCATGCACATTACTCTCAGCTCGGAATGAATCTGGAAAACAGAAATGGTGTAAACATGGCACCTTATAAAATATTAATACCATCTTTTTCTCGCGCTGGCACATTTTTCTTCATATTCACTTGTGTCAACATAAAGTATGAGACGAGTTGCCACACACACAGATTTTTATGTGTGTATAAAAATGTGCGAGGATGGCCTGACAACATTTGAGTGTAACATGTAAGTATATTTTTAACAGTTGGCTACAATTATTCCAATGGCAATTTATTCACGTAACAAGTGTAACGAGTGTATCATTAGCTGTCTGTAAAATACGACTCTTTGGGTTAATTGGAGAATTAGGAGCTCTTCTAATTATAATGCCTAATGTCCTGGAATAGCATGACCACAGGACCACTATAATAACATTAATGCAGAAAACAAAGTGTGAAAACATTATGTATTTATTGCAAATCTTACATTAATCTGACACCTCTTGCTTCTTTGTTTACTTGCAGTTTGGTAAAGTGAGTAATAAAAAGGAAATTAAATCAGTTATCTGTGAAACAATCTACACATAGCCAGTAGTTTTATTAGAAGTAAATGGAGAAATATTTTCAGGCCAGGGTTCAGGGTTTGTTGTTTCCCAACAAGTTTTTCTTTGTGAATGTCCTTTACAGCAAGTACGTTTTTATAGGGCACTTTTGAATATTTATGCCCATTGTCTTAAGCTTTTATCTTATGTCTTATGTCACATGGTAGAACAGCACAGAGCACTAGAAATGTCATAGGTTCGATTCCCAGGCAACACTAGTACTTTTAAAATGTAAAGCTTGAATGCACTGTAGGTCACTTTGGATTAAAATGTTTACAAAATACATGAATGTCAATAAGAGATTTCTGCATTTCATGAGTTTTTTTGAACCTACTATAGATCTTAAGGCTTTAAAAGAAGTCTTATACAAAGTGGTCGGTGGATTTAAACTCGCATGCAAGTAAAAATTTGTGCTCTTCTAAAGATTAAGTAATTTTGTCATTTTTAGTAAAAGCTTTGTAATTTTTTATCTCCTCTGAGATGTCACCAGTATTTCTTTTTAAAGAAGCTTTTGTTTTATAGCAGCTATTACCATTTCAATAAATTTCAATAAACAGCCATTCAAAACAGTGAAGCTTCAGTAAGTGTTTAGCCTCTTCACTTCATGAGCTGTCAACCATCCACTCACTGTATTGCCCAAGGAATGTTAGAATAAGCCAACTGGGTGAATCATAGTTAAGACTGATGGATCTCTTTGCCTATCAGAATTCTGTATGGAGGGAATCAATGTAACAAGCCTGGGAAATCTGCCATGTAGACTTAATCACAACTGGCCTCTACTAAAAAACCCATTAACATTAAAGTAGGATGGTTTTTAACTTCTTTAGCAATCAAGCCTGATAGGATTTATGAAATGAATAGCCTGCTATTAAGAATCGTGATTATCATTAGCTAGGTACACATGATAGATCAGTGATCATTCAAAGCTTTTGAATACCAACCTTTTCTTGCCACTATTTGACAGTCAAATTTCTGTATACAGTTTAAAAATGCTATGGGAACTTTTTAAGCGGAAAGTTTTCTGCACACTTCAGACGATTAAAGGATTAGTGTACTATGCAGCTAAAAGAACTGAATTTTTAAGCTGGCCCAAACATTAAAGTTGGAGTTCAGTAGTGTTTCCTGTAACACAGCTCCAGTTTATAGAGTTGATAGAGTTTTACCATTAAGCTCAACCTTATAACACAATTCAAACTTTTAACGTTAACATTTATTTTGTAGCAATCTTCTGTTTCAAAAATACATACAGGTGAAATTGTTGGAAGCGAGAAATGTATTAAAACAGTACAGGAAGTGTACCAATGTCGTACATTATATCCCATGCTGAACAGGATGTTCACAAGCACTGCATTAAGTCAACGGCAACACAGACACAGTGTTCTATAATCCTGTCTTGTGGGTGTCATGATCATTTTTCCTGGACTGTATTCTAGTGCTTCCCCTGCTCAGTGTGTCTGTTTTAGCAATTAGCCATTTAATCCATTGGTGTCAAATAGTCGTGGTGGGCAGAGGTTATGCCAGTGAAATACAGAACTTATTAAAGTTTATCTTGTTTTTGTAATATAATTCTCGTTTTGTCTTTGGCTACTGAGCTTAGCAACCAGGAAGTTATATAGTGTATGTATATATGTTATATAGTATATAATGCAATATAGGCACAGTTTGCATTTCTAAAGCCTATGGTTCTGAAAGGAAACCAACTAACCAACCCATTTTGCACACTCTTTTTTATCCCTCCCTCACTTTCTGTCATTCTCTCTTTTTCAGTCAAAGCTTTCATTTTCTTTTTCTACATGTTACTCTTTTTGCTGTGTTTTTCATTCCCCCAATCCTCAAAAGTCATTACAGTGCTGTGGAGTTGTGTAATGGAGCCCGCGGTTATCAACTTAATGAATTCTGCCCAGTCGCCTCCATTTATTGTGCCCTTCTCAAATGAAACTTACAGTGTGAGTCGAATTTGGCAGTATATCTGCAGAATATAAACTGAGGGATCACTGTGTCCATATCATATAAAAGCTTGGTGCACTCATTTTTACCTGTATATAACATGCAGAGCTTGTCCATTACTTTTGCAAAAGATGTTGTACAGTGCAGTCCAAAAATCTGAGACCACATCAGAAATTTGCGATTTTCTTTCATTTAATACTGAAAGTAAAATAATTTTAGAAATATGTAAAATAAATAAAATCCCAGTTGCCCCCCACTGATGATCATCCTAAACATCAATAAACATTTGCATAAACTTGTGGGTTCTATACCAGTCGAGTGCATGCTGTCATTAAAGCAGAAAGGGAATGTGTAGCCATATTTTGCTTGTGAGGTAGCAGCTTTATTGCTGTTCTCCTGTTTTAGTTGATGTCCAGCACATTGTTGCTTTCTCTGTCTCTGTCTCTGTCTCTCTCTCTCTCTCTCTCTCTCTTTGCTGTGTAGGCTGGGGTTTTCTTTGGCAGACTTGGACCACAGCTCGTTAGACTGAAAGAATGCACTACTTTAATTAATGATATGTAAATATCTTTCAGTGGGCTGCATTTGCATATTAAGAGAGATTTGCGGAATCTGTGGAGTAATATATTTTAATTAGGGATTAATTAAAAATAATGGGAATTTCATTTTGCCTGGCAGGTTGGTTTGTGCTCCAGTGTGCGTCTGGCACATTCGCCTGAATGAATACAAGCCTTCCACCTCCCACCGATCAGCTTCCTTCCTCTCTTCGTCTGCTCTTTAAGGTCTTTTTCTTTCTCCACCTCCTATCTGTTCTTCCCCCTCAAATGTTTTCTTTCCATCATCTCATCCTAATGCATCTTTCGAAATGCTTCTAACTCACCTATATGAATGAGACTATGGATAGTTTTAATATGGTAATAGCATTTAATGGGTTGCAGTATGACTCACATTCCCTCTTTTCATTCCTCTCTCTCTATGCGTTTTTTCCTCCCTGGCTCTCTCACTTGCTCCGTATTTTCCTCCTGAAGGATAGGGAATGACTCTCAGACACGGAACACTAGTTGTGTTGGCAATTATGTTAATGGACTGCCATTAGGCTGTGGTGCTGTATGAGCGATCAGGGAACCGAGCTGGCATGGTGGGAGAAAATGATCACAGCCTCCGGGCCTCCTTGATACAACTCCAGCACACTCATTTGCATAGCATAACCCCTCCCACTGGCAAAAGCACCGCCCATTTCCACAGTGCAGGGTGAAATTTACACAGGCCAGGTGACACTTCACTGTGTAAAAAAATCACAATGGGTAGTTTTGTTACTTGAATTGTTTTGGTGGCATAATGCTAGGAATGTGTCTCTGCATAAACTTTCTCATTGATTTAATTTGCTCATGTCACTTTCATCAGCCGAAGAAAACAGTCATTCTTACATTGTGATTTACACCATGTATTATGGTACAGACCTGTTTAATTTACTCACCACAGCAAATTTTTATTGACGGAAGCTGCTCACACTTTATATATCTGTCTGTCTTATTTTCTGTCTCTGTGGTGGACAGCATCAGTGCTGACTGCTCATTTGCTCTTTCATCGTCTGATCTCACCGCTGCAGATAAGAGCACCCTCCCCCACACCAGTTCACTTCAGCAGTGCATGTGTGTGTGCGTCACTGTCGCAACCTGCCAGACTCATTCTTGATAACCTCAATACTCGACATTAAGCTGGATTGTTTGTGCCTGCAGTGGGACAGGCACAATGTCAAATTCTCAGTAGCAATTCTAATTTAAAAAAATACTTTCAGCAAACAGCCATTCAGCTGGTTCTTAAGCCTTATCTTTATGGATGTCGCCCCCCCTCTCTTTCTCTCTCTCTTTTCTAGCCTCCGTCTTTGTGAATGTATAGGGTAGAGTCAGAGTGCTGATATTATTGATCCCGGCCTTCAGAATTCATTACACTGCCGCGCCACATCTTTATTTATGCCCCCGCTCTGCTTTTCTCTCTTTTCATATTATTCTTTTATTATTTCTTTACTGCTGCCTTATCTGCTGTATTTGGGTCTGGATGAGACCTGCCATCTTTAAAGATTTGATTGGAGAGATATCAAGCCCTGTCCCCACTGCCTACAATTCTGTGCCCCCTGAGCTACCACCATAAGATCATAAGATTTCTCCATCCAATCCTCCTAATTATTCCAGAGATCAGAGATTTTGGTTGTGGGATGGCCTGGCACGGCCCGGTTAGGTTGTGATACCGGGAACGTGACCGTTATGCTGATGTAGCCAGAGGATCAATAATTTAGGCCTTGGCCTTAATGGTCGTGTTAAAAGCTCATATGTCTACAGGCCTGGAGGCTTGGCTGCTTAAAGGTGCAGTGCAGAGCAAATAGACTTTGACATTAAAATCCTTTCTGAGGGACGAATGCAAGATATTTTCCTTTTAAATGCCTGTTTAAAAGGACTGAAGACCCATTTGTCCTTAGAGGTGCACCATGATCAGGTCATGATCATGTCAGCATTGTGCTCTTTCACACGCTGGTACCGTGGAGTCTTTAACATGTTTATGTGAGCTTTATTTTTGTTGCTAATCCTTTTTAAGACCCGATCCACCTCTTGGTCTTATTGATTCTCACAAAGCCTTCTTCATATCCACATTTCCCAGAAAAACAAAGAGGCCAGAAATGACAGTACTTAATCGGTCTTGCTCTCTTGTTTCTCTGTCTGTCTGTCTGTCGTTCTGCTTTGTCTTCCACTCCATCTCTGTCTTAGCCTTAAGGCTATACACACCACACACTTAGGATTTGGACATTCATTGATTTGATTCAGGGACATTAACGTCAAGGCCCTGCACATCTTGCCAAATCCAAGAGCCAAGCCAAGCTTTCTATTTCCCAATGGCTACATTCTAGCACCTCATCTACTCACCCCCCACACACACCATTCGTTCACTTTCTCTTTCAGTCATTTTCTCTTTCCCTCTATCTCTTTTCCCCTCCCTCTCTCTCACTGTTTCTCCCTCCCTCTCTCTCTACACTTGCTCTATTTCCCCCTTTCCCTGCAGGGGTGGATATATTGGATATAACCAATTCAATTTTATGCAGCCAGGACAGACTCCCTGAAGGCATTAATACACACATTTTTAATACACTCCACACCAGGAAAGACCCATCCGCTGCAGCCGCGGGCTTCACTGGGTCCCCTCACACTCAATTATTAATATAATGACTCTGCGACTTAATTAAATAATAAAGACAGTGTGGCCCTGCAAAGGAATGGAACAAGGAGGGCTCACGTATAATGAAGCGCTGGCACCCACAGACACAGTCCTCTGCAAGAATAAAGAGAAGAGGATAAACAAATAAAAGCTTGTGAGATGACCTCTGCTGCTGGAGGATCTCAAGCTTATTTTGGAGAACTGAATGATAAATTAAGTTCCATGCATGAGTTCCATGCAATTTGTTTTTAAATGGGCTTTTAAAAAAGGTGACTGTTTTAAACTTAATAAATTGTCATGTGCAAGGCTCTTGGTAGGATGCCTTTAAACTGGCACAACGGATAAGAAACAAGACTACAATTTACAATAAACTTTCTAAAAGAGTTTGCTGTTCAAACTTGCAGCAAAAGAACAGTACAGTATTAGCATATTGATTTAGGTATCCCTGCTAAAAAGAATAAAGCTAAAAACATTATTCTCACTAATCGTCTAGTCAGGTGACAACCAGAAGACCATACTTGATCCATCCCTGTTAACAAAATTGCTTAAAGTTGTTATTATAATTGTGGTTACAGAAATATTTCAGGGAGATGCTTGTCTGTTACAATTGATTACATTTGAGCGTGTGCACATCTGCGTGTCTAAAGATGACTGGCTAGTTATTGAATTTCTCATTGAGATTATGAATCACATTCTCATTGGAGTGTAGCTTTCATAATTGTGAGTTGACCGGTCTTTGATTTGACAGCTGGAGTGCAGGTCATGACCTCAGGTCAGGAGTCAGCAAATAAGTACTGCAGTAAAGTGGAGAACTAGCACTCCAGGCAAATGCATGGTAAAAATCGCACGTTTTTGTCCATTATGAAGGACACCTTAGCAGAGCAGCAAAGAAAGCGCTCCCAAGTTTACAGGATCGAAAGAGACGTTATCTTTTACTTCTGTTTCATTAAATTCGGCTGAGATTGCTATCCTTAAACATTAGGTCTCAAATGAGAACTAAGGTTGACCTTAGGGCTGAACAAATTTGTTCAAACTTAACGCCTTAACTCCAGAGCTCTATTACTGTTATTTGTGCCCAGTTTGTCGAATAATTAATTATTTAAATTTCTTAACAGAAATCACATTTGGAGAGACTTATTCAAAGGCGAACGCCTTTTTAGCTAATGGCAGGCAAGCCCTACCATTAGCTTGAAAAATAGGGCCATTGTTTCTGTTGACTTGGTGGTGTGCTGGGAAAGAATAATGGTGACAAACTGAAGTGTTTCAAATAGGCAAATTTAAATGAATGGTTCCTGAGAGCAGGAGCAGTTGACAATATGTCTATGTTAATACTCCTGTGGAGCAAAACAAATGTTTGGGTTTGGATGTGAAACACAGGAAGCTTGTGTACAGCTGGAATGATTGAATCTAGCTGAGGTAAATCTTTCCCTGGTAGGCAACTTTAAGATTTGCAGTCAAAAACAAAAAACATGGCAACAGCATGTTGTCTGGTTTCAATGTAAGAAAATACAAATTAGTCAAAAGCCTAACAGTTAAACAGTTTTTTTGGGCCAACATAAACAATAAAAACTCCCTTTGTGGAAGTTTTGAAAAGGGTATCATAATTTTCTCACAAGCTACTAATTTTTATGTAAGAGGTTTTTTTTTATTAAAGGCAACCTTTTTGTAGATTTAACAATGGCTAAATCCGACAAAGTCCAGTTTCACCTGCTCAGTCATTCAGCGTCCATTGATTCATTCAACCTTTCAATCTGTATTTAGTCAGTTGACCTAATACAGTGTTTGCAGTTTAAAACACTTCCTGTGTCGCTCTCTTAAGAACCTGCTCGACTTTGGGTGCCAAGTCTCGCCGAAACAAACCGAGTGACAAATTAATTACCCCATTTCATTTTGCCAGCATGCTGTAATCATTCATACAGGAAATGGAAAAGTCTATGAGGGCTAAAATTGCCCCTCTCCCCACCTTCCTTTCTTTTCTTCGTTCCTATTCTGAAATGGACTGTGGCTGGCCGAGGGGGTTATTTATTTTCCTCAGTCTCTGCTCAGCTATCCTGGAGTTGGCAGAGTGATTTTGTAGAATTGAAACATTATAGACTGTTACTGTCAGAGTGTTAAATGTGATATATAGACTTGGGGGGTGTCGGATGATGTGTGTGTGCATGCAGGTCGGGGAGGGGGGTTGTTGAGTTGTGTAACGGTCTGGAGCAGGGTGCTCATGGGAGAGGGAGGCCATCCAGCATATGAGTTGGCGTGGCAATGTGGCGAGAGGTAATGGCTTAAAGCAGCCTGCTGGAACAGAATGTTTGAGCAAGCATGTGGATAAGAGTCGATGTTAACCCCTCAATGCCATCGCTCTGCTCTTTCACGTGTGGCGAAAGATGCACAGACACCAGGAGTATTTGCGTGCCAGCCAGCCAGAGCAGAAGCACATCGGCAGGCGGGCGAGCGGGTGTTCCCAACAGCAGCCACTGATTTAATAAGGGTTTTGAATGCTCTGAGATGTCTGCTCGGACCAAGCTCAAACTACAGAAACGCTTGATATATTGACATTTACATAAACAGAAGGGCGTGTGCGGTCTCGGTTCATCACCTGCTTAAGAAATGAGGTTTAAAAAGAGTGCTAGTAAAAAAAGTGAGGTTTAAAAAATGTGCTTCATAAGATGGATTGAAGTGAAGTGATGTGCAGGTCAAGTATGGTGACCCATACTCAGAATTTGTCCTCCGCTTTTAACCCATCTGGGTTAGTGCACACATATTGAAGTAGTGAGCTGTGAACACACACTGCAAACTGTGAACACGCACTCGGAGCAGTGGGCAGCACTGCAGTTGGGGGTAAGGTGACTTGCTCAAGTGCACCTCAATTGTTTCCTGCCGGAATTGAACCAGAGACCTTCTGGTTACAACTCTCTAACCATTAGGTCACAGCTGCCCCCTTGAAAGCAGACTGACACAGCCTGTTGGAAAATGTGACAATATTAATAAAATGTACCACACGTTGACAACAAGCAAAACCATTTTTATGGCCGATTGAAACACATAAAAGTTTATTGCATTTGAGGAAAAGGACTCTGCCATTTTTGCATAGCTTTCCGAGTCCTGAACATTTATGTGATTCCGGTTATTGCCCCTCTGTGACATTTTAAACTTTATTGAACAAGACTTTTAAATCTGTGGGCAGTATATAAAAATTTCAGAATATATTGCTTTCCCAGGCAGTGGAGGACAGAGGCGTCAGCACAACCCTTTCTGTCAGAGCAAAGTCCTGCTAAACCTGACGGTCAGGTAATTCATTCATAAATTTGTGTTCTAAACACTGGGATTTCATGGCTGGTCAGATAAAATGCTGTTTAGTTTCATCGATTCACTGTGCTCTCGATGTCATGTAGCATTTTATCACCGCGATAATGTTTCCATGGCTACCAAGGCCATTACTGCTCAGTCTGGCTATCCTCCATAATGGTTGAGAAAGCTATTGTAAACCATAGGCAAACTCACTCAAAACAATACATATCAATTTAGGCGTAATATCACTTTTTTAGAATTTGCAGGAATACACGTTTCTCTTTTCAATTAGCACTGTATTATTTAAAAAGGTGTCTTATCTCACATGAGGCTTCCATCATGTGTGTATTTATGTAGTTCTCTTTGTTTCTGAGCAGAATTAACTGCCACTCAATGAATATTAATCACACTGCTTCATAAAATGAGCTAAGAAGTGTCTTAGATAACGCAGGTATTGGATATTGGAGCTTTGCACACAGATAAGCGCTTGGACAAGATTTCATGTTAAACGAAGATCAATTAACCTGAATAAATGTGGTGTAAGTTAAACAAGGAAAATGAATAATGACCTTCAGAGACAACACAAAAACTCATCTTTAAACACGGTGTATGTACATGTCAGACACAAGAAAGAATAGACTCCAGCACACGCAGTGAAATTTAGTCCCAGGGTGCTTTTTTGTCCGTTTTTTGGAGGGGAAATGTTCAGACCCTGTTTTCATTGCAATTAAAATGAGGTGTCCATCAGGGCCTATCTGTCTTTGTGTGGCCCCATATGTTTGGGTACTGATACAGTGCGGATTACTCTGTTGGGGAGACCGATAACAGGCTGTTTATAACCTTGGCACAGAGCAGAGGCTAATCTGTCTGGAACACATTTCCCCTCAACCCCTCTGATAAAGGCTAGCTGGCTCTGACACAAGAGATTAAAATAAAGAGAAGCACACCTGCAGAAAAAACTATATACACGCAGTATTTAGCTTCATTCATAGATCATTCAGTCACACACGCAATGCAACATAGAATGGCGTCTTTTTATTTTATTTGTCATTATTCATGCAGCTATTTGTTATTAACTACCATATATATCGACTAACACATTCGTTTTATATTGGATAGTAGATAATATTGCCATGCATTACACAAGATGGTCCAATTTGTCTAGCCACATAGAGGCCGCAAAATTTGTTGTCCCTGGCAACCATTCTGCTATATTGTGCAGAAGTCTCTCTATTATGTCTCTTGTAGCATTTTTTTACGTAACAAAATAATTTAAACTTTTATTTTAAATTTTATTTGAAATTATTTTTTATTTATTCATTTATAGTTTTGTGGTCACATAAGCAACAAAGAACAATCTCCAGCTCCCCTTATTTTTTACTAACACATCCACCATGTACAGAAGGTCAGATCTCAACATCAGTGGAAATCAATGTGAGTTTAATAAACACAGGCTCAAATTAAGAGGCAGAGATTGAAACTCATAGCCCCTGAGCCAGAGCACAGTCATGCATTGTAACCACCACCCCCACATAGCAATATCCCGAAGAGCCCCAGGGTCAACACTGAGACTAAAGCAAAGGCTGTCTGCCCATCTCGGCCAGCCTCTCCTTCTTTCTTGTTGTCTCTCTTCTTCACCAGCAGGGAGAAATTACAGCCACTGAGGCGAGAGTATCTCAGTCTCTGGAGGCAACTCCCAACTAGGTCAGACTTATAATGTAATCCCACCATCTCTACCCTTAACCAGCTGTACATGAAGATGGTGAAGATGAGCGAAACCTCCCACTCCCCCAGCGCATTTCAGTTTCTCATCTGCAGTGCTCTTACAAAACTCCTATTTCTCTATTTACAAGTTTCGAAATTGCCATTTGTTGTTCTGCTAATTTTGGCACTGGCCCAGGCGTACCAGGTGTCATTTTGGCACTCTTAAATAATTTTGCTGAGTTTGTTGTTTGTCATATGTTGGATATTGCCCAGGTTTTGCATGTTTGAATATGGTTTTACAACAACCCCTCAATATGTGTGTTTGTAGTCTTTGTAGCCACACGTCCTCAAAATGGATTGTCACGCAGAATAAAACCAGGCTTTTTGTCTGGCTTAGGGTCAAGCCTGGAGACAGGCCTGTTCTTCACGCAAACAGGCTGATGAAACTTGATGAGTAAACAACATGTGTTTCCATTTACTGTACCTGCCTGAACCCAGAGGGGGGAAAGCCCAAAGTCGACTGTGAAAACACTCTCCGCAGGTGTGAAAATAAAAGCTGTGGCTAAAAATACAGTCAGCAGCTGGGAGTTATTTGAAATCGGCTGTGTGCAGAAGAGAGCGTAGCAGTCCAGCTGGGGAGGCAGGTGTGGATGGGCTGACCGACAGAAAGCTGCCTATTTAGTCACACTGCAATCCCTCAAAGCAGATGCCACGCAAACATGCCTAGCATTTGCTCAATTTCCTTTTGTGTTGACTCATGCATAACTTATTTGCAGTGGGCATTTTGTTGAGGGATGGGTAGGGGAAAAAGGAGTATAGGAGAATAACAAATGGGAAAGACTGAAAGAGAAAGAGACAGAGAACAGAGATGCTTTATGCAGCCTTAGCGCAATCAACTTGCCCCTGAGCTGAGACTCCGATTTTCAATGACAGTTATGCACTTCACTGGGTTTTGCATTGAAAGATAAGGATTTTTTGACTAAACAGGATTCTCTCTGTTTTGTGTTTGTGTAACACATCCTGTATTGTAGCTCTGTCACTGCACATCCATTCAGATTTAGCGGCAAACACTGCAATGCATTTTCGGGTCAAGCGCGGCCTTCGCCTTCCTAGACTTTGCTCTAATTTTTCATACATATCGCCTCAAGGACAGAAGGAGATGTAAAAATGACCCCCCGCTACTTTCTCTAATGAGTTCATATACAAATGACCTCCCTCTTTCTACTTTTGTCTCTTGATTGACAACGGGGGTTCCCTTTGACCCACATGTGCATCTGTTATGCGACCCACATAAGCCAGTAAGATTGAGTGATTGAAGCCTCTTGAACCTCGGGGCGCATTGGGTTTTATCCGGGCCGGCTTTTCTTGAGAGCTCAGGCCGCATAGGCCTCATTTGCATATTACGGCGCATTTGGCTCTTAACTCGTACAGTCTGCAGGAGTCCCCATCTCACTGGGGAGTCAAGTGAGTAACGCTGTTAGCACTAATTAGCAAGATTAGCTGCGCCGCTAATCTCCAACCCAAAACAATCAAAACAGAAAATCCCATGTTGTGACAATTATCTTTGAATATGTGAAAAATTGGATCACATTTTTTTCTTGTTTTGCTTTCTTTCTGTTTTATGAGCTTTGGGAAATCAAGTGATGCTGTATATTTTTGAGACAAGATTGTTCTGATTGATTGTGATGTTTGTACAGTAATTTTGTGCTGGTTGTACAGAAGTAGCTTTTGGATCTGACTTTTTCTGAAATTTAAGAATTTAAGAACCTCTATCTTTTTTGTATTTGTATTTTTATTCAAATTTGTGCAACACTTTATACTTGCTTGGTAACCTATTTTTTTCTCATTTTCGGTTTGAAGCTAGACATTCATTTGTTTTTAGAGCGAGCGAGAATTATGACTGGCAGGTTGAAACAAACAGCCCCAGTGCCGAGCACAGACCACTGTTCTCCAGGGTCTGCTGCTCACCACACACAAAACACTGGTCTCTGGTGTGCTGGTGTCTTGTGGATGGAAGTTGTTATGAAATTTGAAGGCTCACAAAGTTTTACTTTTAGTTACTACACACTTGGCAAAGCCAACATGCTGCAGCTCTCAAATGGAAAATTCAGAAGAGAGCCCATTTTACACAGACAGATAACAAGAACAAAAAATATATTAGACGATGTAAAAATCTTTTGCAGGCTAATGCTGTGTCTTTCCTCAGCAGGTTGCAGATAATAACAGTTGCAACTTTATAAAAAGCCAAAGTCTGTGATGCCTGTGTCCACAAGACATTTATAGTGTACAGTGAAACATAGCTTATATAGAAAAATAGCTTATAGGCTATAGTCCAATTAGAGATTGTGCTTGTGTCAGTGTTGGCAGCCTCTCTTATTTTTCATGTTTACGTAAGATGTGTCAAGTCCGGTACACAGTGTGAGATCTCCTCTCCAGCTTGCCCTCATAGTGAGATCACGTTAGCAGTGGGTTACTGTGGTAACAAGCTTACCTGTATAGCCCTGCTTTAAACCTGCCCTCTGTTAACACTCTTTACTTTAGGGCCATTTAAGAATCAGTTTCTTTGTTTCCTGGCCAAAAATGGGTCAAGTCTGTGCACTAATCGACTTTCCATGCCTTATACCAGTGCTCTAATTTACACCTCATCAGCAAATGATCTGTGGGCCGGTCCTGCAGAGACATGCAGACCTTTTGTTTTGAATAGTTGACTAGGGTGGGCTCCGAGAATGCACACAGATTTGTCATTACTCATTAATTCTCCGTATAATTAAAGGGACAGTTCACCCAAAATTGAAAGTTCATATTTTGAAATAATGAGAGACAACGGTTGAACATGCAGATGAGATTTATGAGCTGCAGCCAGTTTTTAGTTAAAAACATAAATTTAGGTTTCTTCCTCACAGAAAGTTAGTATCAGAAAATAACATCATAGGGTTTTGATGTAAATAATAACAGAATTGTCAATATGTTCTTTTGAGGATCTACTTTTCTCTGCTGATCTTATTCTCTTCCAGTCATTAGCTGTACCAACACATCAGAAACGCTAAATGTGGGAGAATTTTGGGGTGTTCAGGAATAGGATAGGAAGTGGAACAGTGATATGATTCAACATTGAATGTTAGTGAAATGTTGACACATGACATGTTTGTGAATATGTTTTGCTGATAAGTGTTTATCTGCTGGATGTTGTGGCAGAGTTGGAACTGTTGGATGTGGATGCAATGTAAAGATGTGGAGGGTTTATGTGGTTTAGTGGGTGGCATGGATGCATAGGCTGCCTGCGGGTGTGGCAAATGGCCTAATCCCACTTTAATCTGCTCATACTCTGTGTAAATAACTGATTAGAGAGTGACACACACATGCTGAGCATCCACAGATACTTACAGCCCAGAGCACTTTTATTTCTCTTTCGCAATGTTTATAACATTTATGCTTTACTTAGTTGATAAAACTCATGTTTGCATTTATCTTCAAAGCAGTGGCTCTTCAACTGTGGTCCAGATTCCACATTTACATATACACATTACATATGTGTATATGTATCCATTTTACAGGGTTTAAATTTTTATCACTATGTGTTTTCTGTAGGTATCAAACCCATGACTTTGAACCCATGAACCCATGCTCTACAAATCAAGCTACAGGATTAAAAAAATAGACATAGATAATTATAATTAACAAATGGGACCAACAATGAATTAACTGACTAATTAATCAAACTATAACAATGAATAACCTGATTGTGTTAACATTAATTTGATGTCAAAATGTTTCTGTCATCTAATTTTAGTAACATAAGTGACAGTTACACATCATCAAGTGTACATACACATCACTTACATACACTGACATACACTGTATGTCATACATACACTGACACATCACTTACATACACAGCTTGCAGACAGCTCATTTAGGTGCATTAGCTAAAAGTAGCAGTCTACTTTACATCAATGAAATAAGAAAAATCAGCAGTCTGAAAAAATGATAAATCAGTGGCTCAAAACAGAATCTGTGAAATAGTTGTTTTGTTGTTTTGTGCCACTGATGAAGAGTTCCGCCACCTGAAAAAGTTTCAGAACCGTTACTACAGGAGTAGAATAAAAACAGAAAAGGAATAGAAATGAGTCAAGATAGCAGAAACGTGGATCTGTCTGATGGGAGCATCTGTTGTCTCTGAGACTCTAATGTCATATGTGAGATGCAGACACGCATGTTTCAGTGCAGCCAGACACCACAGGCGATTGTCTCTGTGTCTGAGAGTGGCCATATGTTGCACGTCCTCATGTCATAGCTTAAGGGGGATGCTCCCCTGGAGATGAGAGGTTATTGTAGTTTGAAATGAATCTCTCATCCCTCCCCCTTCCCATCATGCTCCATCCCCTCACCACTACTCACCAGTCATCATCATGGGATCAAGAGCAGAAAACGCAGGAGTCCTGATCAAACAGGTAGCTGCCACCAAATGCTGTCAGATGGCTTTGGTTTCGACCCCCCCGGTCCTCTAGAAAAACAAATCGCGAAAACAGGCCGCTTTGGTTGCCGAGCCTTTTCATCTGCCTCCAGATGTGGTTTAATTTACTGCGACTTGGCTAATTATGGTAATTAAGGATTAATTACTGTTAATTACTTTCGCGTAAACTCATCACCAGTCAAATACTAGAGCCTTATGAAATGTGCCACGCATGCAAACACGCACCACAGGGACCTCTGCCAGTGTGCAAGTCGCTCATATAGAGCCTCTTTAGGACCACAACAGTACGGGGTTACTGCTGTCACAAGCTCACCTCTGTTCTCCTCCCCACTTACACAGATAAAAATTAAGGCAAAGCCATTTTAGGTACTGCTACATCATTGCTGTTTAAAGGCCAAGCCATCGGAGAGGAATTCCCTCATTAGAAAGAACAGTGGGCAACTACAAATAGTGACACTATTAACTTACCTGCATTTTTTATTTTTGGTAAAAATAAAAATTCCAGTGATAATCTGCTTTTTCCAATGAGTAGCTGTAAAGCACAACAAAGCACTACATAGCTGTTTTTAATGTTATGTTGTATTGCGCATGCAGCCTTTGGTTATTGTAGCATTTTTAGTATTGTAAGTTTATTCCTTATCAAGAATAATTCAATAAAAAATCTTTATAGTGTATTTTTAACCAGAAACAGTTCTGTTTGTTTAAATGAATTCTTGAATAAAATATATAATCCGATTTTATTTATTTATTCATAATTTTATATAATAAAAATCATAAGTAGTTCGCCATACTTCTGGAATATAAGCACTGAATGCTTTACTGTTTAGTTTAAAGCTAGCTAATCTTCACTGCTTTGTATATGACGGCCTACAAATGTTACTCTGCAGGTCTTCATTCAAGGAGAAGGATGACTTGATTTCGTTGGCGGTTGGTTGTTACAGAGAAATTCCTCTCTAACATGCACTCCTCATAAGAGAGGCAATAAACAGAGCAGGCGGATTCCCTACGGAGCAGAGATTAAGTCATATGCACCTATCCCTTTAGTAAACAGGCACCACACACATGCAAGAGATGACAGGGAGGAAGCCATTCCGCTCCGGCTTGATTAGATTAGCAAAATTCACTAGGAGAGCGGGGGGGGGGAGACAAGCATACATAATTAATTCTGACTTTGATCACTGTCGCTGTCTTTCAAAGGGATCATTTCCCATCTCTGGCTCTTTAAGAGAAAGACATTGTAGAGCAGCCCTAGAAACTCAATACATATCCCTTATTAACCAATACAGAGGGGGGATTCATAGAGAATAAATTGCGCCCACTGATGTTTTAGCACACAGAATTATGCAAATGTAATAGCATAATGAGTAATGGCATAAATAGGAGCAAAAATTCTGCACTGAGCCTAACTGGCACAACGCACAAGTTGGACTTGCAAGTCATGTTTGGTGTGGGACTGTACAGCATCACTCCACAGCTGTGACCCATGCTGGATGTATGTTCGGTTAGCATGGTTTCTCTTGATCATCATTTGATGAATTACGGCTGCCATAATTAAAAGAAAATGTACACAAAAATCTGAGTGGTGATAGTGTGGCTTTAATTGAGGCACAATCTATAATAAGACTTAATTTACATAAAAAGGAGGCGTGCTTATTCTAAAAAGAATAACACGTAGCTATCTTAGCGCATTTAACTAGATTTCAGGAGGTTAGTTAATAAGATGCAGGTTTTGCATTAAAATACTGTGCAAAATTTTTTGCAACTGTTTAGTGAATTTGCCCCAAAGTGTCACTGTTGAGCCTTATTGACGAACAGATCATAACTGTGTGCAGTGTTAGCGTTTCGTAAATCTGATTGTTATTTAATGGTTTCACGTGTCATAATTCTTGAATTAAATGAACCGGTCTCATGTATCCTTCTCCTCTTGATCTGTTCCGGCAACATACCCAAGCGTAAGATAACTAATAGAGCCTAAAGGCTATTAAGACTCGTCTATCTTAATGCAGCGAGCGATAGTCTGATTCGATCTTGTGAGGTACATTACAAGGCACCTTAGAAGACAGGATTTTGATAGCTCGAGGACACTCACATTGCCTGTTTCGAATAACAAATTCTTTTAATGAAGGTCTTTAAGTGGAAGTGCGGAGCTCTGAACTGTCTTGTGGTGTTCATCAGGCCGCATGGTGGAGGCTTGGTAATGCTAATCGCGGTTATTAGCTGTAGCTTGGGGAGCAAGTGGTATTTTGTGTGCACCAGATCTCTCTTGAGAACAGGATTACCGCTGTCCACCCGCCCCACTTGAGGTGAAGGGAAGGGAGTAAGATATGCAACAACAAGGGCAGGAGAGCCACCAAAGTTGCATAATTTAACGCCTGTCATCTCAGCTCTCACCCATTGTCATCACAGCAGTGTATTCTATTTATTTTTTTTAACTGACACTGTATTTCACCATTACATTTCAGTTACTTCCCTTTCTCCTCCTCTACATGCCTGGCATTCACTCTCTTATTCTTTGCTTTCTTGGGCCTCTTTGTCATTTTGTTTGTTCCCTCTGTATGACGTCACACTCCGTGCAATGGCTGGTACCCAGAGGACACTGAAGTGCCTTTTTTTCTTAAAGGAACGTTGTGTTCAAAAATAAAATTTCTGTCATTGTTTACTTGCCGTACCCTGTTTTTTTCTGTGGAACACAAAGGTTGAAATTTTTGTTTGCTCGTGACATATAATAAATGATTAGAGTGACTGTGTCTATGAAGCTCTAAAAAGTACAAAAACACCATAAAGGCACCATAAAAGGAGTATGGAGAGAACTGTGTAGCTGTGTTTCTTTAAAATGTCTATTTTTGTGTTCCACAGAAAAATTTACATCTGGGTACGGATTGACATAAGGGTGAGTTACACTTACACTTGCATAGAGCTGTATTGTTTTAACTTAAAACATGAGTAAGTTTGGCATGCAGGGCCAGTGAAAATTTTTATATTTGTATACTGGGACGAGACTGGCATGATGCAGTAACACAGAATGCAGTAGTTATTTAAAGCCCTACAGTACAGTCAAAGAGTGAGAGAACAAAGCTGTACAGAATAACTTCAGATGGAGGTTGTTATTATTATGTTGCCTGTGCCATAAACACAGGTTTTATTACTGTCTTGCGCGCTGTATTCAGCCTGTGTAAGCAGACTGTATAATGAATGACAGCGATGCTACATTAGCATGTTGCTGTCCCTCTTCTGGTGTCTCAAATGAGTTAGTGACAGGCCCACCATGAGAGAGAAAAAGAGAGTGAGAGACAGAGAGAAAAAGCAAACAGAATCAATGTATAAAGCTTTGATGCTCTTTGTTTTCACACTGCCCAGGTTGGTGGAATGAACTACATAACTCTATCAGAACGGCTAAGTCATTAGCTGTTTTCAAGAAACGACTAAAAACTCAACTACTTCGTCTTCACTTCCTTAACTAATCAACTAACACACCGCCACTACCTCTACTTCTACTTCTTTTATTATAAAATAAAATCTGGCTTCTTACACTGTGTTGGAATACCTGAGACCTGTTTAAAGCACTTATTCATTGTTGCTTTTATAGTTGTTGAAATTGTTTCCTTGTCCGCTTTGGATAAAAGCGTCTGCTAAATGACTAAATGTAAATGTTTTGCAGCCTAACACACTGATAACATTATGCATCACCATTTCCCTTACAGAAAATGACTGTGGTAACCATGATTTCTGCCAAAATAAAAATGACTACCATTATTATTGCTAATAAACTCTGGTAACTTGGTATATCAGTAATTATACTAGTATTAGCAAATACTAGCATTTAATGTCTGATCAGATATTCTGCAGTATTAAACAGCTGTCCATATTTTTTTTCTGTTTATTACATTTTAGTTATATATTTTTAGTATATTTTATTGCTTGATTTAACTTAAAGTTCATAACACATTTTGTGTAAAAGCATAACGATTGTTTATGAATTAAAAATGCAGGAAATATCGGCCAAGCCCCTTGTTTAGTTGTTTAAGTAAAGTGTTTACTGTATATTGTATCTTGCTGTGAGAGAAACAGCAATAGAGCCTGTGGTGTAATGAGGAGCAGAACATGCTTGTTGGCTGACTGCATGTGTCTGCTTTGAGATCTCATATCTCAGGTTACTGTATTGACTGCATCTGGAGGGGCTCCAGGGCCCAGCGCTGGCTGCCGTTGCCAGTCCAGGAAGGCAAACTTTCATCATCCTTGTCAGGGCCATCACAAGCACCTTGTTTGACCATACATCTTCCTAATTGTGACAGAATACTTCAACATCATTAATTAAACATGCTTTCATTTAAGGCTCTCACAGGGAGTTGAGTCCTGGGGAGGGGGGAGCTGGGCAGTATCGTCGAACGAAAATACAGCAGTGGCAAAAGTGGTTTGTTTGTATTTCTGTTTCCCTCTTTTGTTTTTTATTTTGACCAGCTGACTTTGCAGTTGGGTCTCTTGGCCTGGGTTTCATGGTGTCGTAGTTGTGTTAGTGTAAATGACAAAACACAAAAAGAAGTGATTTTACCTTATAAGGGTTTCACCTTATAAGTGTAGCTACAGTAAGATATGCATGAGAGGGTTGCTGGCTGTCAGTGTATTTGTGTGTGTTTTTGTATGTGTGTGTGTGTGTGTGTGTGTATATGCTTGTTTCAGCGCTATTAACACAATGTAATATCATTGATAGGGCCCCTTCTATCTACATCTTAATTATAGATGAGTACAAAGAGAGGTTGGATTTGTCTCCTGTCACCGTTCAATTAAAACATGCCAGAGAGGAACAGTTGCTTCAGCTCTGGCTTTATATATCCCTCTTAGTCACAGCACAGCAATAAAATCCTCACTCAGAAAGAAATAAACTTTGTCTCTCTAATATACGCTTACACGTTTTTGGTTTTAAGTAGAAAGTATATAGCTAATATATTACTAACAAGGCTGTATATCTTCCAGCAGAGGAAAAAACAAATAAATGTGCTTAATAACGTTTTAACGAAAATGATTGTGTCCTTATTTAGAAAATGAGCCACTCAAGGCCATGCTATATTGTGAATTCAGAGGGGCCTTGCTGCAGTCTCTCCACCATATAATGTAAAACCTTTCAAGGTAGCATTTTTAAGGTTTAGGACGCAGACCATGTTTACAATATAGCCATGGCTCTTATACCTATATAGTTTAAAATGTCTTTTAATGAATAGTCTTTGAGTTCTTTCAGTCTTTTTGCAGTATGATTTTTAGTAATGCTGAGAACCTCAGCAAAAATGTTCACACATTTTTCTCTGAGGAGGTTTTGAGCAGAACTAAAGAGCTGAAAGTCTGCTGTGTGCCATATGTCTGTCTTTTAGATACAAAATCAGGCCAAATCCTCCCGTCCCAACAGTAATCCATCCACTCTTTGACTTCCATCTTAATTCCCTCAAGTTGATACCAGCCTTGGTTTAAACATTGAAAAGATAAACCCTCCCTGACTAAACCTAGCTTGAAGCCCCTGCGCAAGTGCCACGTCTTGCCTAAACTAACGCTTTCTTATTGCTCCAAAGGAGGATTACAAGATATAGCACGTTTTTAAAAAGATTACAATTTCACAAACATGAGGAAGATGGGAGCCTTCTCTGGATTATCAGGGGGAATACCAGGCTTGCTTGGTCTTGCTTTCAAAGTGAAGAGAGAAAAATTAGGTCTTGCTATCAGGTGCGTGGGTTCTTGATTGGCAAATCGGCTATGAAAAGGAAAGTAAATGCTGGAAGGGTGGAATTAAGACTTCTCTGAGGGGGAAGTCACAGCTGAAAAGCCTTCAAAAGGGAAAAACATCTATTAGAGAATTCTGAAAACTGCTGTTCATCATGGTAAATGCACATGCACATGCAAAAATGCCTGAGTTAGAGATACATAATGAAAGAATAGTGCATAGGAAATAAAAAGAGATCTCACAGTTGAAATGGAGAGCAAAAGGAGACTCTTGCTTAAATCTGATGCTTAGATCAGTGCTTAGATTTTTCTCCTGAGAAATAGACCCAAGTAATCTCACATGTCCCCAATAAAGTTTCAGAAGAGATTCACCAATGTCTTATAATACCACAGCCTGCAGAAAATAGTGAGAAATTTAGTGTAAACTCCTACACTCATATTTCTCAATACAATCCTGTATTACCAAAAGCTATTCATATAACCTCTGTATTCTTACTGTATGTGAATAATTGTCTGTGTTATGTCTGTTTTATAAACATAAACATATGAAGCAAAGTTTATAAACATATGAAACAAAGTTTATAAGTTTTAAACAGCCGGGAACTCTGTGGGAGCTTTGAAAGAGCAACCAGTGGGCTATAATTGTTTAAAAAATCAGAGATGGTATAGGAAGAGAAAGAGAGAGAATTTGCCCCTCAGAACCATGTTAATGTTTGTCTGCAGGTAGTTGAGTTCAGCTCAGTTTACATCAGCAGCATGTTCGGCAAGGTACACATGCACGCACAGGGCTGGCAGCATTACAGCCTAATCGATTGCCATGCCATTACTAAATCAAAATAAATAAAGTGCATTGCATCGGTTTGGGGTAATTAAGCAACGGCAAAGTGAATTGTATGATTATCCGTATTCATTGTATTTACTTAATACATTTCATGCATTTAATTGCACACTGGAGGATATGGTTGGAATGAATAAATCATTATTTGCCTCATTAGATTTCCTCTCCAGATGAACGTAGCCCACTTCTAAGACTGCCTTTCTTTACTCGCTGCTGTACGCTAGTCACGTTCCCCTGTCGCTGTCTCTTTCTATTATACAGGCATAAAAGACTTGCTCTTTCTGTCTCTTGTTGTGGTATTGATATACAGTTTTTTTTCTTTGCTGTAAAATAGTTGGGTGGGCAGAGAGTTGAGATGAGCCTGAAATTGGATGGTCAGGATTTTTTGAAAAGCAGAGCAGGATCGCCTGAGAAAGGGCTGAAGTCATCGTGGATAGGTTGAACGAGGCCTTCGAGATGATGGAAGAACGAAAATAATTACTTTGCGGAACGCGTGTACAAGCGCACACACATCGCGCCGCGAAGGCTTGCTGAAGGACGCGCTAATGAAGCAGGATGTTTGTTGTACTGCCAGCGGTCTCTGGAGAAATCTGACCTCTCCGTTGTTGCTCAACCTGTGCTCTGAACTCCTGACCCCTGGAGCCCTGTGACATTTGCTGTGGAAGTGGGCTGAGGGTGGGCAGATTGGAAGAGGCTGGCCTGATTGAGTTTGGGGTACTAAAACAGCTTGCAACACGCTGGTTGCCTCACCCTCTGACATGTCATGTGTAGAATGATGTTACAGGACGATATGCATGGCATCTACTGCAGTATGGAATCACATCAAACTTTGGTTGTCTTTGCAGGTTTACATTTGTGATAAACTGTTTACACAACAGTTTACTTACAGCTGGCTTACAGCTTTTTAGGTTTGTCCTGGGTTGTGGAAGGCAAGGAAATAACTGTCCTGTAAGCAAATAAATATAAGATAGTAACGATAAAATGCAATTAATGTTATCCTGCAGTATTTGAAAAATACCTATTGTCAAGCAGATCTTAGGAATATAGGAATGGTCCTTTGTGAAATCATTTACAATTCATGGTATATGTTCTGTCTGAAGCTCTTTGTTGCTGGAAGAATAGCTGGGAAAGATGCTGTGGGCCTGCCTTCCCCCAACAGAACACAAGCAGAGACATCTAGTGGCTCACAAAGATACAACAGCTTATTATGTTCAAACAGAATGAACAGACAAATCAGAAACCCAGACACTTTTGAGAGAAATCTGCTAACATTTAAATGGCAATTGTAGTCATACCTATTGCTTTTTTTACACTGTTGTCCCATGCAAACATCTGTAATAGAACAGGAGTAGATAAAACACTCGCAGCATGTATTTATACTGCATCATCTCTTTAAATTCAATGGGCCAGACTATAAGATTCTAATATACCACACAGCAGAGATTCTTAACTGGTTTAGTATTGAGGTCCAACAAAGAGCTCATTACTGATTGCCATTATTGATGGCCAGTTGCACTTTATTTACATGAATAATAACACATGAAGTTCCCCCATAAAATGTTGTAAAGTGTCATAATTGAACTTACAACACATACTGTATATTTGTAACAGACAATGTCTTTTGTGGATCTATTGTGGTGCTGTGAAACAGTTGTAGAAGGTAATAACTCTATTCAAACACAAATAAACCAGGTGATCAGGGTATTTAGATTTGTTTGAAAAGTACAGGTGTATTACAGCAGACTGGACTGGAGCAGAATGCTGGTGGAAGAAACATGTTGAACTAATACAGCCAGTATAAACAGTAACAAATGTAGTAAATCAAAGCACAGAGTTGCATTGTGTATTAACTTAATCTAAGTTTGGAAAAGAAAATATTTCTGCAGATCCTGACAGTTTAACAGCTATAAAAATTTAGCAGTGGACCGGCAAGTCATTTGTGTGACTTGATTAAATCTTAATTATTTACATTAGTTTTAACGTAAAAAATAGACACAGATGGAAGCAGATATATTTATTTATTTAAATTTATGGTGTAGATCAATGAAATTATGGTTTTATTATCCCAAACCCTGCTAGGATTGGTGTATAGTCCCACGTTTTATCACAAAGGGCAATTAAAAGCAAAGCCGTATATCAGGCCTCAACCTCTATAAGAGAATGTGATGTTATTATGCTCATTTTATTACAGTTAATTGCTTTAACTTTAATGTTATGGGGTCACTCAAATTATCCGAGCACGTGCCTCTAGCAGTTTTAAAGTGTGTCCTCTCTGCGTTATTGGAATCGCTAAATAGAATTGCCAAATAATTACTGTTTCAAACAGGTTTCCAGAGATCTCATTGGACAGACAAATCCAATTTCCATCCCATACCTTTGGTTAAAGCAGTTTTGCTTGATGGTACCAGTTTTTGAGTAATCGCCTACTGATAAATAGCCTACTGATAATCTTTGTATATTAAGCTGGGTCAAAAGATTGTAACGTTTCAAAAATTGTACACATCATCTTTAAGTGCTGTAATGTGAAATGTGAAATTATTCAATGCAATTTATCAAAAATGATTAAATGGTTGTAACAAAGCAAAATATCTTAACTAAACACTTTTCATTAAGAGGTGTTTAGAATTTCCAACTCTCAACTCTCAGTTGATTGTTTCTTCTTATTCAAGTTTTTATTCTTTTCTGTTTTACAGTATTGAGTATCCGTGGAGCTCAAGAGGAGGAGCCACCAGATCCTCAGCTAATGCGATTGGACAACATGCTGCTAGCCGAGGGCGTGTCCGGACCTGAGAAAGGGGGTGGGGCTGCTGCAGCTGCAGCCGCAGCTGCTGTAGTGGGTGGGACTGGGTCAGATAACTCAGCTGAACATTCAGACTACCGGGCCAAACTGACTCAGATCCGTCAGATCTACCACACAGAATTAGAGAAATATGAGCAGGTGAGAGAACAGATGCTGAGTTTTCATCACAGTCACAACACTATAAAAGACCTCAGTGTTCTATAGAGCTGACCTGTGTAAGCTGAAATGTTCAAAAGTGTAAGACTTAGCATTTAAAGTTGTAGCAATAATTAAAACAGACTTCCAAAAAATGTGCTATCCTGATGTGACCAGCTTGGTCTGGAGATACAAGAGCAAGAGAGATTGATCCGTGTGCCACCCTTCTGTGCATGTTCAGGCGTGTAATGAGTTCACCACCCATGTAATGAACCTGCTGAGAGAGCAGTCTCGCACTCGGCCCATCTCGCCCAAAGAGATAGAGCGGATGGTGAACATCATCCACCGCAAGTTCAGCTCCATCCAGATGCAGCTCAAGCAGAGCACCTGCGAGGCTGTCATGATCCTGCGCTCACGCTTCCTAGATGCCAGGTCTGTACACATGTGTATGTAAATGTATCTTCTCAAACATTTTCACAGGATACATAAACTGATGAGAAAAAATGGTACAATAAAAGCCAAAATATCCTTGCGTAGCAGGTTAAAGTGTAAAGAATTTTCTAAACATGTTCTTTCTTTTTCGTTATCTTTTATCTTCTCTCTTTCTATCTTTATTGCTCTCCCTTTTCTGTCATTTACCATTAGACGAAAAAGGAGAAACTTTAATAAGCAGGCCACAGAGATCCTAAACGAGTATTTCTACTCGCACCTTAGTAACCCGTACCCCAGTGAGGAGGCCAAAGAGGAGCTGGCTAAAAAATGCTCCATTACAATGGCACAGGTGAGACACAACAACCCTCACTAGTCTCACATAGCCAGACCTTTGACTGTGCTGGGTTTTCTGCAGCTTATACTGGCCATGAATCACCCACTTAGACAGGAAACCCTCTGACTGTCATGTAAGGCGATCACAGGTAGCATTTTACAGCTGATTTTATATGTTGTATAGGGGCAGAGTTATCATAAATATCATTTACCACAGTCATTTTCCAGTGTAAACACTACTGACACCCTCCATAAACAATTCTAGTGGAAACACAGGGTAAAATAGGGCAACCTATGTGAGGAAACTAAGTACAGTACATTCAGTTCCCTTATTGTGACCCAGAATGTTTCAATCTAGCACAAACTGAGACTTTGTTTAGATAATACAATACACTCCAAAAGTATACTTTGAAAGGGATGCACGTCTGAACATTTCTTTTAATTTGTACATGAATATTTGATCTTCTTAGGTATCCAACTGGTTTGGAAACAAGAGGATCAGATACAAGAAAAACATTGGCAAATTCCAAGAAGAAGCCAACATGTACGCCGCCAAAACCGCAGCTAGCGCAACCAGTGTCTCCACCCACGGCAGCCAAGCCAACTCGCCTTCCACACCAAATTCAGCTGGTGAGCGCTGTGCTAAAGCTACACACCACAACTACACAACAGTATGTTTATTCACTCATTCAGTCGCCAAAATATTTCAAGATGTCTCAGTTATACCTTCTTTGTCCTTCCCCCAATTATATTATAGTGAGCACACACAAAAGACATAAATTGTATAAAGTCATTACAAATCGCTTCTGTGGCTACATGTAGAGCAGTCACACTGCAAATTAACTCATGGAATTGTGACTTAATATCACCAACTGAAATGAGTGTACATAAATAAATCATACATTATGTCGCCAAGGTAGTGTTTTAAATATTCAACAGTTGCTTACCTTTAAAGCACCTTTAACTGTAGTTTTTTTCATAGTACATCTCAGTGAGAGACCTTTATAGAACAAGCCTCTCCACTGTTCTTAACCTGCATCAGCAGCTTGACCTGCAGCGTAGCTCACATAGCTAGACTTTAAAGCTTTTGTTTTTTAACCATCAAAAACTCACCTTTTATTACAATTTCTTTTGGCCATTTTGCTTTTCTTGGGTGTTCCAATAGTACTAAACAGTTGTTTGGCTGAAATGAGATTTTGCTGGTGTAAATGCACCTAAGGTACCAGCCCGCCCGACAGCTGTTGTCTCCTTGACATCACGGTCGTTAGGACTAGATGGTCAAGTCTTTTGTCTTATAGCCTTGAAGTGATTAGAGCTTCATGTACATTTGATTAGTGCCCTGCAGCGTTTTAAGAGGAAATTAAGTTAAGCCCTGCTCTCTCTTAAACATCTAGGGAGTTATCTTCCATTAAAAGACAAATAGCATTCTTTGATTCCTTATGTGACTCAATTAGCACGTCCTAAATGACTTGGCTACAGCAGTGTAGCTACAGTGCTGTCCATTATGGATGTGACTGGAGTATCAATAGCAGCCTCTTTCATCCTCACCTGTTATTGCTCTTGAAATCTTTTAATAGCTATTATAGATTTTTTACACTAAGCTAACACTTGATGTAAATGGTTGTGGCATTTACACTCTGTTACTAAACCCAGTGTGCTGTCTACATAGGCTAACTTAAAAGGCACTCCAGTGGCTATTAATTCAAATAGCCAGTAACATGATACTCCAAAGAAGCATTACAGAAATATTGAACGAATTAGTAAATATTTCATTATATTGAATTTTTTCTATACTTTTGAGTCCTGAAAGAAATGTAAACATTTATGATTAAACATTGATCAATTCTCATAATGTTTAGAAAATGTTGCAATGCATTCTGGGACGGGCTACCATATATATGCAATGCTGCCTTAGAATGACAAAAGGCATGTTGATGTTGCTTGCTACCTTTAGGAACAGTTAATTTTGTCTGATGCTGTCTATGTAGGCAATTCTTTAGGTTTTTTAAACAGAGTTAATGACTTTTGGCACATAACTCTCATGTCCTTACAGTAACATCTCCTAAATACTAACCTTCTTTACTAAAGTCTTACTGTTGCATGGCTGTGTTACTTGTCTTTAACTATTCCTGTATCTGTCTCTCTCTCACCTGCTCTCTTTCTATCTCTCTGTTGCTTTTTCTCTTTCGGTCTCTCTTACTCTTAGGTTCCACTGGTTCTTTTAACATGAACTCTGGGGACTTGTTCATGAGTGTGCAGTCTCTGAATGGGGACTCATACCAGGGGGCCCAAGTGGGGGCCAACATTCAGTCACAGGTAGGGAGAGCCTCTAGGACAGAAGGCAGTTGACCGGAACAAATTTCATTCAATTATATGCAATCACACATTGTGCTGTCATAATGGCAGTTCTGATTACTTCGCTCACAAAATCAAGTCTGGGTGGCGGGAGTATACCCAGCGTGCTTTGCTCCATTATTCCTCAAATTCTTTAGTTGCATTTATTGAAATCCTAAGAAAGGACCCTATGAATTGTGCTGCTGTCTGTTTGTGGGGTACTTTTGTTAATTGGCTTTTGCTTTTAAAGAAGCAAATACATGCTGATAAGAGAGCAGTTTTAAAAACAATTCAGTTTTTTGTTTGTGTGTATTTTGGAATGCTTTCAAATGACGCACACAATACCAAATACAAATCACGCCTGCTCTATTACAATGGCGTCCTCTGTCATAACTGTTCAAATAGACATCATTCTGTTATATATTATACCTTCATTCTTGTCACAACAAAGTTCATCTTTCATCTTCAGCCTGTTAGCTCAGTGTCCGACATGTGTAGGTTTCTGTTCTCAATGGGCCTTTCGACCTTGAGAAGGGACCGAGGTTACAGTTTGCCTCAAGCACTCGCTGCTCTGTGGCCATTGTCAACTTTCAAATGAATAGACTATCAAAGACAGTCTTGGAAACAATACAGCACTTATCAGTGGGTTTGCGTATCTGTCATGCTGTCACAGCCGTCTCTGCAGCCGCCTGACCTTGCCCGGCACGCTGCGGTCCAAACACAGGCTTCTTCCGTTTGTTCCCTTTGACGTTCATAATGTTTTTCTCCCATACGAATTGGCTCATCCAAAGGCTTGGGGTGTTTCATGAATATTCAGTGCTGCAGTTCCTGAGGAAATTTGCTCAAATGAGTTCATGTGGTGCAAGAATTACATGAGAGTGTTTCTTTCACGCAAGGTTATGTAGCGTGTTTTGATAGTGCTGAGTTGCTGTATATGTTTAAACTGGATTATGATGTTGGGTGATGCTGGATAATTTAGTCTTACATTTCATTGTTTCCAGGCACTTCACATGAATGGGGCAAAATAGGGTTTGAAGAAAAAAAGTCTAAAGACTTTGTGTTTACTTTTTTTTTTAACAAATAGTTAAAAGAAGCGCTTAACTTTAGGTAGTATTGACTATTTATATCAGGAGGTCATTTTAAATAATATGTATTATTTATGAGGTATATATATATTTTGCAGCCTTCTTGCCAAATTGTGGAATATGACTGAATTCAGTTTAAAACCCTAATCTGTGTGATTTTGCAACGGTCTGGCAGTAATTATTAATTAATTAATTAAATAATTAAGTAAACTTAATAGTTAAATGTAAACACTGAGGGAATTAAATTGTTTCATAGAATTCCAATTGAATCCCATTCATGTTTTCTTTACATTTGATTTTCTTTAAATTGGCATCCATTTGTTAATAGCACAGTAAACATAATTTCAGGAACAAATTGTTTCTTTTGTTCGATATCTGCAACACAAACATTTCGTGCAGCATTTTATGACCTTTTCAGTTGCCAATACCCTTTTGATATCAGGGTGACCTTTTCCCAACACAAACGTCTTTGTTTGCATCAGTATTGTCTGATCTTGTCTTTTGTTTGTTTGTTCTTTCTGTCTGAAGGTGGATACTCTTCGCCATGTTATCAGTCAGACAGGCGGATACAGTGAAAGTCTAGCTGCCAGTCAGATATACAGTCCACAGGGCATCAATGTAAGTCCAAACATGCATGCTGTCTGATTTGTTTCTTCTTGTACCTGTAATCCTGAAACCAGTGCCAGTAGATTAATATAGCTGCTGGGTGCATGTTTTCGTATATATATATATATAAGCAATATATATTTATAGCGCAGCACATTTAAAATATAACTAGGTTGCCAAGCATTGTTGCAGCTTGCTGTGTTAATACACAGTTCAGCTAATGAGTGGTCACAGGTGTACCTATATAAATTATGTTGCAGCAACTTCAAACACGGCTTATGTAATTACAGTCTTTTGTTTTTAACTCAAGTGATACATAATATGGAGATGTTTATGCATTTTTTTTTTGCTCAGAGGCTGCTCTTTCAAAACTCAGGAGATTTGATGGAAATCTTAATCATCATTTTAGTATTGACTTTGTCTCAAATGTTTCGTCACAAATTGCTTAGGAGAAATAAAAATAGAAACTAATGAGATTAATATTAAAATTCACTAAAAGTATGAAGCTATAAAATTTATGTAGATTGTTTAGCTAAAATAATCTGATCTGGATTTGGGTAAATTTGATGAGAAATGTTTGAATTTATATAGATTATCTTCAGTAATATTGACTATATATTGTAATATTGATTGCAGACTTGGCAAATTTGAGCTCAGTTTATGACAATGTTGAGATCTAAAACTAATGGAGACATTTGTGAGATATTTGGGTAATTTTCTTAGAGGAAATATCTGAGACACAGGAGACTTCAGCAAAAGTTTCCATTTGCTGTCTTTTTAATTTTATTTCTGTCTAGCAGACTAATTGAGTTATTAAAGAGATCTCATCTGTGACTTTTCCTATGGGCTGATGCCATTTTCATTTTTTTATGGTTATGTAGTATAAACATTTTTGGTTGAATTTCCTGCAATAATATATACTGTATAAATAAAAAAAGAACCTTGAGAACCTTCTAGAAAGAGAACTATATCATGATATAAATTTACTCATTCAATGATATAAGAATTGATTACATGACCCCCGTCTCCCCACTAGAGAGCACCTTGCTGATCACTGGTTCCAAGGGCAGCAGAAACCCTAGCAATGGTCACCAGGGCAACTGTGAATCTGACTGACTGTGAATAATTAACAATACCATGGCACTTGCGTTACTTCAGCTACACAAACAACAAAAACATCAAACATGGGTGCTATTCTCACCAGTAAAACGCTGTTCTGCATACAAAAGCTTTTTATGTTCTCCTCTAATGCAGATTTGAGTTTTAGAGGACCAGAGCTTGAACCATCAGTTTACTACAGAGGGAGGAATGTTTAAGAGAGAGAGAGATACAAATGAGAGCACAAGCAGCATGTAAAATCCACAGCGACAAGCCGTGTCGCCAGTAGAGGAAATTGATCAGACAGTCTCAAGGGAGGCTTGAGTAGAGATTTGGGACAGCAATCCAAACGCATTGGTCATATCACACATCTGCCACCTTAACAGCACTGACAGGGAGCCAGCAAAGTGTGAGGAGAGAAAAAAAGGGAAGAAAGATGAACACACAAACATGGTCCTTCTAAATAAAAGCAGAGCCGGACGCGCCTGTAGAATGACCCAGCATTTTTGTGCCATTTCTGTCTGATGTGTGCCCGTGTTGTCCGGATGACTTATGACAATGCAAATCTTCACTGATGTATTTTCACACATTTCAATCTGTATGTTATAAAATCATATAGATTTTTTAAAATAATTATATAGTGAAGTGCAAAAATTTTAAACCACATTATAAAGGAAAATTAAACATTGAGCAGACAAACAACAAAAATGTTGTTTTCAAAATCTAAAATTTAAAAAAATTTAAACTTGAAAATTATCCTGGAGATAAATTTTGTTCAGAGAAAATGTACTTTAAATCAATACGAAATATTTAAGATGCTTCAGATTTCTAGGGTAAATATAATAGCAAATCAGATAAGCTTTTTTGTCAGATCATTCTGGGATAATATACATCATCAGATTTCATCATCAGAGATCATGCCAGTGCATGCTGTTATTAGCAAAAGAAGGATATACCAATCACTAAGAAAATTAACATTTTTCAATTCAACTTTCCACTCAAGTTGTTATGCTAAATATAATATAATTGTATTTATAATATAATTTGCATAACATAAATATAACTTACTTTATTAAATAAAATAATTCATAAATTATTATAAATTCACTTTTATAATAATTTTAATAATCCACACTGTATTGATTAATTGAGTCAGTAATTAAAGGCAAAATAATACTTTATATTTTAGACCTTTCTGTGTCTAAACTTAACAATAAAAAAATACAATAATACGGCAGCTGCTGAACATTTACATGTTAACATTGTGATAATGTAGCCAGAGAATGTGTCTCAATTTTTCAACAAATTCACTGTCTTAAATAACATGATGTTTTTCCCTCTCCACCCAGATAAGTTATTCCTCTTTTTTTACAGTTGTGGATAATGACGGCCTGAGACGTAAAGCGTTTATGTGGGGGAGCTTTCCTCTAGCCCGTGCGCTGTAATTATGCCTTTGAAATAGACATAGGGTGTCACCAAAGCTGAGGATTTGAAAAGTTTTTTCCTTCTCGCTCTGCTCTTTCTTTTTTGATTACAGACTGCCTCCATCTAAAATAACAGGCTGGGAAAATAAGAGGCTGCCAAAGCCCATTTCTAGTCCTTTCTCTGATGGCATGGAAATTGCTATTAATGCCCCAAATGCTCTTTAGGCAACGTGTCTCCCGGACATGAAATGGCCTCAATTTTAGGTGCCCATTATACTTTCATTCCTTTAGCCAATGTGATAATTTGCAATAATTGATTCCTCCATCATCTGTCTTTGAAAATCATGTCCTGAAAATGACACGGTATGACTCATAATATGCAGCATAATGTCGTTCCCTTTACCCTTTTGCTTCTCGCAAAATCATGTTTATTTGAAAGTAATTTGTTATTGTATTCCTCATTTAGGTTTACAGTTGAATCTATGACCAATAATATTCTGCAATGTACTGCAGATGAAACATTTTAGAAGGTTGCAATTTATAAATTTTCATGTGTTTTGGTTTATTCACTGTGGTTTGTCTTTTTTACCCTAACAAAGGCAAACGGCGGCTGGCAGGACGCCCCAACACCCTCTTCAGTGACCTCGCCCACAGAAGGACCTGGAAGTGTCCATTCTGACACCTCCAACTGATCAGCAGCCTCCATCCTCACAGCACGCTGGATCTTCAGACTGCTCTCATTATAGATCCGCTACGCTCCGCAGACTAGGATTACAGTAAAATCCCACACTGGTCATACACAGTCATCTCCAACACCTACTTGGCACCATGGACATTTGGAATACTTTACAATATTTTCAAAAACAATTATGAATTTTAAAAACAAACAAAAAAATAATGAAATTAAAAAGATGTACAGTTTTCACAGTGTATTTTAGGTGGCACAGGACGACTAACTTGTGACTGTGTCATTCATTTGAGGCTTTTGTTAATGATGGAACAGCCAGTCGTTTTATTTCAAATCAAATGCTTTATTCTACCTCTCAGCAAAAAAAAATATTGAGAATAAAAGAATACGAAATGCGAATTGTTTTGTTTTCTGAAAAATGTTATTAATAACAGATGCCACCCGGTCATGTGTAATGCTTGAGAGAAAGCTCTCGTTACCGGTACGTTCGATCATTATTGCCTCTTGTTCTTTCATCACTAGTAAAAATAATAGTTTTTGTTTTTTATTGTTTTACAGACTTGTTTTTAAGTTGCTTTCTTCTGTACCATGACATAATATATTTCTTACGCATTTTTGTATTAAACTCTGCATTAAATTGGATGTGTTGAGAACCCTTACACATACTGTGGTTAAAAATAAACTTACTTTCATCTGAGAGTCCAAACACAACTCATTGTCATTGTAGATTTCATTCGGAGTCATTTCCTCACACTGTTTGTTTGTGAGTCAATGAAAATGTAAGTGATTTCGGAAATGGCAGAAAGTCATTATGGTCTGTAATGACATTTCCTCTCCGCTCTCAATTCAGATTGCTTTCAAATGCTCTGTAAGTCTTTTACTCCCCTAACCGAAGGAATTTGACATAAACGGTAATATATTTTCTGTATGTCTTTTGATTTATACAGATAGGTACTTTGTGCTACCCCAAATCATGAAAAACAAGCACCAATGCTCTTTATTGTTTATTAAATTAAATAAGTTTTGCTATGTTCCCTTTATAAGATTGAGATGTTTCTTATTGTAGGCAGCTTCCATTGACCTTTCAAGTCCTTGAGGTTTTACCTGACAATAACAACTGACAATGTTAATTGTCATGTAACCTATATTTTCATGTATGAGAGCAACTGTCATTGTTCAGTTTTAAAAACAAGCAATCTTGCTGTACATTTAACATTACAGTCGGGTGTTACTGTTAACCAAAATGTTTGCATAAACATTGTAAAAGAAATATCAAGAATATCATGATCATAATGGTTCAAACATGCTGAGCTTTTCTCAGTTTTCTGTAACAGTTTTCTGTTTCATTTGTAAAGAAGTTGGGATTAGTATCTGACTCAATTAGGTGCAAGTGTATGTATTTTCTTTTGACCAACTTGTGTTGCTAAAACCACTGTTTTTATTTAAAAATCATGACTGATGTAACTATTTTGTCTAACTGGAAAAAAAGTATGTTGAAAAATCCAATAGATAACTAATTTTTGTTGAAAATATAACCCTGTCTGTCAGGGCTCTGGATAATGAAGTTTGTTTTGCAGTACATTGAATCAGAATCCATTTAAATGGGGAAGTCATTAAGGTAATAAGATTTAGACATTTTGACAGTCACTCTTAGCTGTGTTGATGCAGGTAACACTGTTTAACTGTTCACTCTTTATGGACCCTTTGCCCCCGAATGCAGAAATCCAGCTTTTTTGTCATTAATATGACATCAGTGTCTAATGCCCCCCTTTAATTTGTGCTCTTTAACAAGTGTTCTACCAAAAACATCTTTTTGAACATTTACCAAAAAGGAAGAAGCTACATCTGTTTAATGGATGTTTAATGGGGGGTGTTTTGGTATGTTCATCACTATTCACTATCAAAACCAAAAATGTAAAAACTAAAAGTAGTTTATGTATGTATAAGAACCAGATGTGACAACATGACAAATATTTCTTTGCCTTTTTGTCTTCAATAATGACTTTAAAGTATCTTTCTTTTTTATATTTTTCTTGTTTTTAGCTCTCGTTATAATCATCTTCTATAACTTGTTGAACAAAACATTCATTTAATATTTTTTTGTAATTGTCTTACAAAGATCTAAACTTGTCATCTGTTATTTGAATGACATTTATGAGACAAAAGTACACTCTAGTTTGCTGATGGTTGCCATTGTGAAAATGTATATATTTTGTGAAATAGACATGACCGCACCTACTATAAATGCATTATTAGACTACACAATTATGTACAATATGAAACAATGAAGTCCAAACAATTGTGTTTGGCTTTCTCACAATTCCCACAGACATTATCTCAAAATTGCCATCAATAAATGTTGTATTGCTCACTAAACAGTATTGATACACATCAGTATGTATTTTGTGAGATTCTTTGTTTTATTAATAATTTTTATAAAGGGTTTACAGGGTTTGATGATTTTTGTTTTTCCAGTTTATATTTGGGAACCCATTTTAGGGACCAATTTCTCATGCAGCTAGAGTACAGGAAATAGGGAGACATAGTGTATCATGCCCACATAAGGCATATTAAGTGTTAATTTGCTCAGTCCTGGACTTTCCTTACTACTAAGTTTTAACCTAAGATTTTAAATTTGACCCTTACCCTAAGAAATGATCACATTTTGTTGCATGGGTTTTTCTTAAAATAAAATGCTTAAGTGTTTTGAGTAAATCCTGATGTATTTATTATTCAATCATAAATCACAGGTAGAAATCTTCCAAGAATGAAGCTGAATTTATCATTTGAAGTAGAGAAGACCATAATACATTTGTAGGACACAAATACAAATAATATGGCCTCTATCAAAATCAAATTACTACAATATATACATACACTTTTTAATGCAAAAAAGTGCATTCCACATGTATATTCATGTACTTTGTTGTTAAAATCAACAACAAAAACACCTTTTATTATGTGTTATGATTATAAGTTTTAGCACATGCAGAACATTCTCATGGCAATTAAGAGTCATTATTATCCAAAAACCTTGTGCTTTAAGGGTACACAGGCAAGATAATTGTTATTCAATCATATTTGACAATATTTCCTTGTTCATTGTTCAGTCCCAAAATAAGCAATAATTATAAAGACATTAATTTCTTTCTACTGTAAGTGAAGAATCTTCAATTACCATAATCACTTTGTATCTCTCACCCAGTGTTTAGTAAATGTCGTTGGGTTCCTGCTTCATTTCCTCATGCTGAGAGTAAAAGTGGGCCAAGGTCAGCGGTCAGTGGCAGATCTCGACTTCACATGTCCATCAGGGTCTCTGACTCTGGTCACAGAACAGCTTTGGGTGCTTGGCCTCAGGAGGACTAGCAATTTGTTTTTATATGTATATATTCTGACAGCCATTTCTTACTGTCTTAAATAAGAGGGCTGGGGAATATGAGGGGGAAGAGGTTTTAACGCGTTTTCCACCTCCATAGCCCAAACATCCCCAAATGTCACAAACATCCTGAATCACGCTCATCCACATCCTTCTCTGAGATGCTGCTTGTCAACACGTAAGAGGGATGTGAACAATCACTGAAATGAAATGTGAAACCATCCTTTATGATGTCAGTTCTTATTTCATCTTCACAGGGGAGAATATTGTTGTAGAAAACACCAGATCTGCTGACATAGGACATTAACACTGATGTAGATTATATTCCTGATTATTTTGACATTCTAGTTAGATCAGTGTACTGTGTTAAATTAACAAAGTTCCTGAATTATAATACATACTAATAGGTTATGAATGGTTGATTTGTCTTCAGAAGTTTTAACAATATATAGATGTAAAGTAATTACCAAATTACTTCAGCATTACCTCACAAAAGGTTGTGTGTTATATATATATATATATATATATATTTGTATTAAATAATTATTTTGGATATTGTATATTTGGATACTTTTTAATTGTGTTGGGAGGTTTTTGCAGGAAGAAACTTTTTTGTGCATGTAAAGATGTCTGCAGCTTTCTAAAATGTAATTCTCTAACAATTGATCATTTGTATCAAAATTCAGTTTTAGTTTTAAATTATTTGATTTGATTAATGGGTACATTGTTCAAGGACATTTGTTTGATGTGGCAAAGGCATACTGTAAAAAACAAACATATTTCTTTTCTGAGTGCAAGCTGTTAACAAAATCGTTATAACTATAACATATTTATTTCAGACAACTCTCTCTTTCACATGCTGAGTCTATTGATTATGTTTATATAATTCATTTATACATGTATTATTGCATTTCTGTGGTCGAAATAAGTCCTGTTCACCACCATTCCTGTGCATATAATGAGCTATTTTGTTTTCCTGTATCCATATACCAGGATAACATTACTGTCATTGACAGTAAATCCAACACTGTGTATTGGGAAATTAAAAAGGGCAATGAGCAGAGGAACATCTGTGGCCGGTTCAGTTTAATTCTCTTTATCTGTTTGCCACAGCAGAAGCCTCCCTGGTTACCTCTGTGTCATTTGGCATTCCATCTCACAACTGATTTTTTTACAGGTTTGAAAGCACAGGACAAATCCCAGAGATATGCTGTCCAGTCCAGACACACCGGCTCTGCATATCAGACACTCACAGGAGGGGCAAACAATCCTTTTCTCGACAAAGGCTTTCTTTGAGAAACCTGCTGAATTATCTGTGCTCCACACTCTTAAGCTTTGGTGCCAATCAAAAATTGAGCAGCTCCCAGCCAACTTTAAATTATAGTCCACATCCTTTCCCACAGCAAATCTTGGGGATACTGGGATTCAGAGTGTGACGTTAGGACCACTGCTGCCCTACCAAATCTTATTTTCACTAGTTGTCCGCTGTTTATGTGATCTTCATGTGATCTATAGTTTTATTCATATTTTGTGGTTCTAGACTGTTAAATTAAATTCTCTTTTCCAAACTGTGTTTGTATGTGCTTGTATTTGGCAAATGTTTATGATTATTATTTTCATGTTAGTGGTGTTACAGTATAGAAGGACACTCTTCTTAAATCAACTATAGATCAAATAGTTGTTCATTAGTAGGCTATGCATTTATAGTGGACACACTGTTAATTTGTGCAAAATTAATTTACCCAAAAAATTTTTCAACATTTTATTGAAAGATTTGATTGAAAAATGTCCCCAGGAACTTAAGAAGAAATGGGCCTAAAGTAATATTTCGATCTTATAGTCACATAATTGTCAATTTTCTATGAATGTGTTTTTCACACACTTGTGGTCACCAAAACCACCAAAACAACAGCACAGTGTGGGGTAGTGGGTGTCTCAGTGACCGCTGCTAAATTAGCCATCTCAGCGCACGAGCATGAGCAGGGTCATGCAGCATGGCAGCGGCCGTGACTCCTGCTGATCTCATTACAGCGTCAGGCCTGAGATCTCACTGGCCTGGCCCGGTAATGATCACACCCTGTCAGGCCTGATCAACATCTCACCCCTATTCTCCCATCAGTGTGGTCACAAGCATCAACACACACACACACACACACACACACAAACATGCTCACACATACTCTATTTTCACTCACTGCACACACCATTTTAACCATTTTGCATGTAAGAAACAAGCATTTGGTACATGAATGGCACAGTATGTTGCAGAGTGTGGCCAAAGTACCTTTATTCTGCAGGAAACCTTATAGCAACAAAGTCCTCTTTATTTTAAATCTATGGCATCAATGTGTAATTTATATTGATATGGAGTGAAAATACTAAATGGTTTGGAGCCATTTGCCAATTGATCTGTTTGCACAAATATTAACAGATTTAAAGACTTTGATAAAAGCTTGATTTTTTTTGAGAAAATACATTTGGCAGCATGGTGTTTTTTGCTACAGGAACTCAATGACAATATTAATTGGGATGAACTATAGCCAAAGGCTGCATTGTATATGAGTTCATCAGAGATCACAAAGACTAATCAACCATGAAATTTCAGAAGATCATTTAACAGGATTTTTGCAGATGCACCTTTGCATATCGCTGGATTACCACTCTTTTTCTACAGATGGACCACAGATGGGTGATAGGATGGGGTGTGGCAGGCAGAATAAACACAGTGTTTTACAGTCATTTCCTGTAGGAATCATCACAGGGGTACAAGGGTTGACACATGACCCTCATATAATCTGCTGCCCTTCTTCATAGACACAAAGAGTGACTATAAAGTGGAATCTGACCTAAACATGTGAGCTCTTACTTTGATGATTATGCTTTGACATAGAGGTAGAAAGTATATTTTCACTTAACTAGAACATGGCCTACTGTTTACATTGATAAATCAGTTTTAGAATATAATTTAGCATTAATACATTTCTGTCCTGTCCATTATTTAGTCTTAACTTAATATCTTGTGAATCTTGCGAAAGTATTGTTAACGTACTTAAAATCATGCTGGACATACAGAGAGGTTCTTAAAATGATAAAGGGTCAATGAGATCTTAATCGTATTAAGGCATTATGTGCTGACAGTTATATAGATTCATAATCTCAGGAAGGACCACAAGACCTTGAGCATTATGCTACATCCATCCTGACAGATCTATAGCATTTCGTCAATGATTTTCTAGGACAGCAATGTGTGTCTGTGAATGTGGTGAATGTGTGGATGTTTCTATGTAGGTCAGTCAGCAGTGCATATCGTTGGCCACAGTCATTGTTCTATGATGCGGCATCCATATGAGACTGGCAACTAAGTGGACAGGCCACATTTTTTTGAAGGCCCAATCCCCCGCATGTGGATCCTGTTTCCTGCTGCTAATGACTTTGACATTATTGGGCCGGACAGTGGCGTGTCTGGCCACATTACTCTCAGCACTATTGCATATTCATAATCGACTAAATATAGTCAGCCAAAGTGAAGACTAGCGGGCAAAAAGGCTAGGGATGGTCACTACAGTTGGCCCTTGAACAATGGCGAAATGGCACCGGACCGCTGACTGGCTGCAGGCTGATGGGTAACGGCCAACTCTCAACATGCAGGGAAATCAAATGGAAACTTGAGGAGAAAAGAAACAAAGATGGCCCCACAGATTTTACATTCGTGTGCTTTAATTGAAAAACTTTTTCGCCTCTTTCTATTGCATAGTTTGTTAAATAAGAATGTATTCAAACTGTTTTTAACCATCTTTTAATAATAACCTCCAAAGCTCAAAATACAGTTTAGTAGCCAAATAATTCTATATTATTTAAATGTGTCAGTCGTAAATAAATAAAAGTAGAATTACACATGATGGTGGAATCACACAAATTTGTTCTTTTTTAAGTTCAAGTAGTCTACTTTTTTGATGCTAATAGTATACAGCTTGACAGGTCATAAATCATACAACATAAATAATTAAATATACATCATAAACGCAGAAAAATCCTGTAGCTGTCACAGTTGCTGACAGGTAGTTCAAGATCCCGATCGCCAGGTAAGTTTACGCTGTAAAATTGTGATTACTGCTGTGGATGTTATTGTTACCAGTATTTTATCAACAATTTAAAAAAATTATTACGGTTCGCTATTATTTTTTCTATAGATTTGAATCATGTTACAAATGTAAGCAGGGTAACAGTTATTATAACGCTAGTTATGAATTAATGCTAACGCTAGCACGCCTATTTGTTTCGCATAGGACTTTGGACTTAAGGGGTGTTTTTAGGAGCGGAGTTACTTGGTCAGTGTTAGTACTTGCATTAAAACATTTGATATTAAATCCTGGAGATTTATTAAACAAGATGGTTGAATCTGTCTACCTGTCTGACTGTCTGTCAGTATTAACCATGATTTTACTACAAATAAACAAACAAACAAAATCATGGTTACTTTGGGTAAACCATGGTAACCACAAATGAACAAAGATTTTGCTACAGCAACCATGATTTAAACAAGGTATTTGTAGTAAAACTGTGGGTATACAAACGATAATCAGTTTGCTAAAAAACATGGTATCTTAATTGTTAGGTCATAAACCTGTATGTATAACGGTTCTCGGTAATTCTGTCCTTTCCCATTGCTCTTTATGTTTATGTTTTTAAATGGACTGTTTTCACAGATGTACAGGTTTTCCCTGTTTCAAACTATGTATGATATTAATCTATGGAATCTTTGGGAACTGGTATAGGCAGGAGTGAGATACTGGTAGAAGGTGAATCCTGAACATATGCAAGCATAATAACTATGTTCTTCAGCCACAAGAGGGAGACATTGGCCTGGATAATGACTGGAAAATTTGCACAAATTTAATCACATTCTATTGTACATGAGAGAAACAGCACTGCATGACCCCTGCCAAATCTTTATGTTTCAAAGAGAGAGCTTTATATTGCTGTTGATCCCTAGAGAGACAAGATTTTATGTAGGCCAACATGATTTGTATTTGAACACTACAAGGTGGTTATTCAAATCATTTTATGACTTTGACTTTGTAATCTAAAGATTTGTGTTCTCTTGCAAATCAAAATATTGATTATTATATAATAATTTTATCACACTGACATATAGGATATGGACTTAAAGTCCAAGCGTCCCATAATGCTGTTGATATAATAATACATAAATGGAGGATGTGTGGGTTAAGATATGATTTTGACCTTGCGTGTGACATGTTGATGGATTGTTAGTCACTGCCTTTCAACTATGCTGTCACACACACAAGATTGCAGCACTCACATAGTACTGCTTTCCTCTTTCACAAGCCATTTACTCCAAAGAGTCTGGGATGACCCTAAATCATTGTTTGGCATTTGGACCTTTTCTGTTCCAAGTTTTAAGAGGATTTTAGTGCTTTCATGAAAAAAAAAACACTTTTGAAAACAATAACACCAGTAACGGGGTTATTGGCCAACAAATGGCATAATTTCTCCTTTGTTATCTTGGCAAGCTTTACAAAAATAGTCTTTCATTGTCTGTATACACATGCCATTAATCAGACAATCCTTCCTGAATATGGTTTCTTTTAAATCAAGCCAGTGGACAAAAGGAAAAAAGTGACAAATATGAGGAAGTGGCTGCTCATTAAATGCCAATCTAGCAGATGACAAGATCAGTCCCAGCAGTAGCCTACAATCGGCTGATCTCCAACGTATCTTGAGCCGTACAATTTTGTTTCCTGTGGCTAGAGGCCTGCACAGTTCAAAAGAATACAACATGAGAGAAACTCACTAGTGTTCTCTCTTATCCTCTGCCAACACCTCTGTAGGGATAGCCATCAAAGATGATCTTCCAAGGACAAGACTTGTAAGATTTGCCATGTCCCTCTGTCTGTTTTCCCCCCTTTTCTGTGCCTCAGTGCCCACAGTGTAGCTTTTTGCTGGCTTACCCTCTCTGTTCCCTCTCAGAGTTTCAGGTGAGGTGGTCATATGAAAGGCTAGCAGGGTGTGGTGGTGTGCATAAGCACGAAGAGGCTGGGGGGACAATCATGTGCCGTGATAAAAGGTGCCAGTGGTGCTTCAGCTTGAATTAGGATGTTTCTATTATACGCTTCCACCCAGGAGATACTTAATGAGCTACTCAGCAGGATTATGGGTGGTGGCAAATAGACCTGATTGATTTCCTCACGTTGCATAATGCAGGGACGTTAAAGCAAGAATGGTGCAATTTCACCCACAACCTACCAGGTGGCAGTATTGCACCTTAAGTCTTTTGAGTATGTAGGCGCTTTGGAGATTGCAGCACCGCATTAAATTTGTCTTGGACAAATTATGAAAGATAAATAAGAAAGATAAAAAAACCTCAGCGGTTTTGTGATATAAAGGTTTTGAACTTGCATTTAAGAAATGAAGTTGTATGCAGGTGTGTTATAAATAGCGAGGTTTTGGAACGACAGCAAGTTAATGAAATCTGCTGTGTCATAAATATAAAATTTAAATGTTTACAGTAGCCTCTAGAGGCTTAGCTTATTTAAAGGGTTATGACTTTTAGTCCATGTCTTTTTGCTTTGAAGCTCTATTAGCTTTAAATACACATTATACAAATTTAAAATTACAGTCTTTCTCCTCTAGAAAAACTGTCCAGAAATATTGATGACTCATATTGCACTACACAGATTTATGTCCAATCATATGCTGTCTTTAATAAGAATCTCCCCCTTGCTGCAAGTAACAGCCCCTGATTTATAGCTGTGACAAAACTAAAACCTTTTAGAAAAATAAAGATGAGCCCTTTGTCCAAACCAAACCTTTTTCAACAGGAAATCTATTAGCACAAAACATGGGGTCTTTAGGAATCGTAAAGGGTTCTCATCTGGAGACAGATGGATATGTCAAGGGACTTCAAAAAAAGATTACACTGTTTAGATTTTAGTGCTCTTAGATGCTATTCTGTGTATGCAGTAGTTTGTCCTAAGTGATCTTTTGCTGCAGGAATGATTCCATTAAAAAGTGTGGCTGGGGGAACATGACATCAGGTAACACTTTACTTGCCCTGAAAGTGCACTTAAATGCAATAGCCTTTGAAAATAGCTGTTGGTAAGACCTGTTTGATATTCATCGCCTTACATCTTATATACAGATAAAATTATACAAACTGGTCTGAAAGTGACATTGAGACTAGCAAAAGTTATCCTAGAGTTTTTCCCATACTTCAGTACCAAAGTCAGAAGTATTGCATAGGACAACATTTAGGTGACCTTTTATTTTCAACACTTTATTTTGGAACCTGTGTATCACAAAGATGATTCATCAAGGACCTCCACTATAGTGAGAAAGTTCTTGCTTATAAAGCAGTAGATTTTTACAATAATACAGTAAAATCACTACGCAAATAATTACTGGGTTCCTAACAGAGTCAGTGACAAGTCAGAGATGGTAAAGGTAGAGTTTCCAGTCTGTGTCACAGAATATGTCTTACAATCATCAAACATCTTTGATTCTGGTTTGGCTGCAGCTCCTCTGTAGCTTTCCTCACATTGCTTTCTACCTTTTTGTTTAAAGCTGTTTTACACCTCAATACCTTGAGAAACAAATTGAAGTAACACTTTGCAAAAGTTTGTTCTGTTGCACTGTGTCAATATCAGCGTCTTTCAAGCCTTCACAGCTTGGCATCATGTTTAACTTTAGAACTGCTTCTCAGCAATAGATGGGTTTAAAATATAGCAAAGTCTAAACTTCATGGTCAATCAGATATCTTAAGAACACTTGTCAGCAGGGCTCCTGGGCCCTCTCTCTCTCCCTCTGTTTTTCTCTGAGTGTTTGTATTTTTATTGTTGTAGGAAGTGGATGTTTATTTCCCACTCCTGAAGATCACCTAACCACATCCATCAGTCAGTATTCTCCCCTCACCTGTTTCTTGTTTGCTTACTTGTAAGCAAAGTGTATTTAAGTGCTCACTTTCCAGTTAGTCCTTTCCAGTTTGTCTTGTGTTGCAAGACAAGCTTCCTTGTTGTGGGTCAACTTTGTGTCAGTAGTTTCCTAATCTATGATTTAATGCAACGAGGGGGCTGGAATGCTGCACAGAGCATGGACAGATTTTTCCTTTCACTACCGTGTGTTTTATTCAACACCCGCTCACTCCCACATAGTACACACTGTCCCCTACAATTCATTTGTTCCAGGTCCTGTTTAATTCAGGTCCCATTAGTGCAGTCCTGCATTTCATTCCCTTCTTCCATTGGGCATAAACCAAATTAATTGTCAAGTTTACATAAAGCACTTTTTCATGTCAAGAAAGACTAGCTGCATATAGTAATCCTTATTATAGACTACATTGTTTTCTGTGGTAGCTATAAAAGAAAGGAATCATGGGTGAATATTGTTTTTAGTGTAAAGGATTGAGAGCCACTTGTTTTGTGTCATCTCGGATGTTTTTGTCTGCTTATGTGTTTGCTTTGGCTGCTTTTGGAATTCCCTGTTTTCTAGTCACTGCCTATTTTGGATTACCGAGAGCCTGCTGTTTTTGTTCCTCAACTTCTGCTTTAATTATCCACTAAGCTGTGGTTCTCTTACCTCTGGTACCCCAGTAATCAAAGTCTTCTGGCTCTGATCCTACCTCCTGTCGTTCTATGCATCTGGATCCCACCGACAAGCAGTCATGACAAAAAAGTTTTGATTACTCGGATAGTGAAATGGCTTTCTGGGAATGAGTTTGCAGAAGCGTCAGCCCTCTTTCATGCAGAGGGGGGTGACGCTGACGCGCGGCACCTTTTATTCCTCCTTGCTTGCAATTTAGATGTCATCAGAAAAGATTGGCTTGCATTATACTTTGTAAAAAATGCTGGTGAGTTAATAAATGGAGTCAACAAAACGACAGACCACATCCATCAATTTGCTGTTTAAAGGGAGGGAGGACTTAGATTGCACTTTAACACTGTGAAACTCAATGTGACTTGTGTGGTGGGGCAGAGACAGGGCTTAATTAATCAGCCTGTGCGGAGCGCCAGTGTAAACACTCCTGATAACAGAAGTGTGAGCGATGAGGTCGGAGGGAGATAAACAGAGTGCGATGGGGCCCTTTGGCAAGAGCACTTCATTAAGCTGTTTTAGGCCACTCTTGCTCTGCCTGCTCCTAATGCCTGAGTTATCAGTAAATTTGCAGTGGCTATGATCTTATTCGAAATGTACGCGAGAAGTAATTAAGCAAGAGAGACTGAAACAAGCGGTGACATTTGCATATTCATCGAAAAGTTAATTTGAGGGCAGAGTCCCTCTTGATGAGTGGTTGATGTTGTTCGTGGAGGCAGCCAAGTGTGTAGATAGCTGCTCTGCAATAAACGCAAGAAAACATGCTAATCTAAACATCCTTAAAATAAAATACATTTACTGTCCTTGAGAAGCCAAATTATTTTTACAGAATGTTTCTTAAATTAAGTCAGCAATTCAATTGTAGCTCTATGGGTCTGTTCTGAGCAAACATCTCGCCCACCCATGCAGCTGTGCCAAGAGAGAGGGGTGAGCAGCAATCAAACAAAACAGATCCAGCAGAATAACAAAATTCCATTATAATACTGTGCAAATTAATTATTTAGCATAATATTAGTGGACACAATACATTTTAAGAAAGTTAACAAAGTTTCTACATTGACAAGTACAATAACGCTTTCAAAATAGACTAACAGTAGATTGCCAGTTTAGAAGAGGACACATGTTAAGAGGACTAGAGGCTAAAACTATCAGATGTGGAGCTGGGGATGATAGCAGTAGTTTGCAGTCAAAGATGGCTGAAAAAACTTTTTGTTTTTTAGATGTTGTTGTTTGGTAAGAGTCTTAAGATTGTTTAGGTATTTTTACTGGAAGTACTTTTTTTCTTAATATTAAAAGAAAGAAAGGCAATGTTGCCATACAGTTTAAGTATACATGTATAAATATAATGTAGATAGGTTAAAAAATATGTCCTGGAAGAACCTGAAATAAATGTTTTAATAAAGTTAGTTCATGGTTTTTAAATCTGATTGATTAATAATCTCTTATAAGCTCTATAGGGAACACACTTTAAACTACTAGGGTCTGTTTCCCAGAAGACACATTTGAAAAGCAGGAAACTTGTGTCTCCATTTCCTCCAAAAGTCTTGCGTCTCCAAAAGTCTCTATTTGCTTTAATTTAATCTCGTTGCTTACTTGGAGAAACAGCTGAGATCTCATTTATCTGTTCTTACCTACGGATCCACTTATTTAAGTTTCAAAGCGAAGGAAGTAACTGATCTACATTGTGATAGACCTTTGTCTAAAAAAACCTTGACCCATGGTGGAACCATTATCCCCAAATTCCTAGATTTGACTTCCCATTATATGACCACATTAAAAGTCGTTGGTTTTAAGGGGCAAAAGACCGCAGAGGCTAATAAACATGTCCAGTTTGCACTGGTGGTATAAACACATCATCTTTGTGCTTATGCATAGAGTCTGAACAATAAAGTTGGGCTGAGGGATGTAACCAAGTAATGTGACTCTAGTGAGCTGAACCTACTACTACAGGTGGTCAGCCTGGCCTGTGCTCTGCACTGCCTGCTCTTTCCTGACAGATGGCAGAGCTAACAGAGCGTGATGCCCTGCTGGTTGTACACTGTGTATTTATAGAGTTAGACCAGGGGATGGGATTTCTTTTAAAGTGCTTATGGACATTGATGATGGTGGGAACCGCACAGAATGTAAAGGTCTGGGAATAAAATGACGGACAGCAGGATATGACCCACTTTGCATGCAAATTGGAACCAGCTGACTTCATTATATTATCCAAATTTGTTAGTTTGTGTAAGGAGTTCACCAGTAGGCAGCAGAAGTCTAGTCAATATTTCCCAGAGAGCGGTAATGAGATGGAGATGGTCCTTGGAGATCAGTGTGGTGCTATACATGACATGACAAATCTCTGAATTGCTCAGCACAAGCCTCCATGGGCGTGAACCTTGGACATTTACTGTACTTCCCACTAGCAGGCTAAATGGCTTTTGCTTTGTTTAAAGGCATAAAGGTTATGATGCTTGGATCTGTTTGCGTACAGTGGGTTGTCTGCTCGCTGTGTGCCATGCTGAAATTGAGATGAAAATATTTGTCCATTGCTTTAAATTTGTAATTTATATATAAATGTGGCTGTTCATTTGTTTGCTCCAGAGATGTTTTTTTAAATCCTACATGTCTCTGGGATCCTGGAAGCAAATATAGTGCAGTTAATCTTAATCACAAAGTGACATACATAATCTCATGCCTGTAACATATTAATACAGTAATCTAGAAAAGTCACAGATCTCGAAGGGAAAAAAATTGCCAACAGTATTAAGTACTACAATTACAGTGATGAACAGTGCATTATGACTTTTGTCATTATGAGATTTGGATATAATAGAAATAGAAATAATGTTATAGAGATTCATAGAATGTTAACACAAATATTGAACCACTGGTCTCTTCATTTTAATAGGGGCAAGAGAACGAAAGACTGCCTTCACAGGTAAGCATAAAGAGTCTCCTTTAAGAGCCTCAGTAGTGTAGGTAAAAAGAGAACCCATAAAGACATCGCTAAAGAAGAACCCTATAGAAAATCATGTGGAGGGAAAACAAGAACCAGACAGTGAAGGTAAAGACAGTAAAGACCAATGTCAGTAAACATTAGAAGGCCTAGTACTTTTATCAAATAATCAACATCATGGACAGCATTGGACAGAACACCTAAATCTCCAAGATCCAGAATAATATAAAAATAGACTAATGTAAGATGGCAAATTTAGTGCAATTCCGCCCAGAACTATACCATTTAACATTCAGCATTTATATACAGAAAACTTTTTTGTCTTAGCAAATATGAAATAAACCAATTACCTGATGATAATATCTTCATGACAGTTTATTATTATGTGCATGTTAAGTGTTCAGAGACTATAAGAACATTGCACCTGTCTAGTTTGTCTTAATCCCAGCTGCCTCTCTGTCAGATAAGCTGTGTTGTTTTTGTGATGTAAAGACAGAGACTGCCCCCACTGTCACATGTTGCTCTTCCATAATGCATTAGTTAATCTGTTCTTATCAGCAAAGAAAACACCTGTTAAATTCCCAGTCAGTTAAGGCTTTTCCAATCCTTTATTAGTTGTATATTACGCTTATATAATTATGTGTTTGTTTTCATCTCACTAAATTTTTTACAGATGGAACAGTGTGTGATATATTTTTACCCCTCATGCATTTTTCAGATCTCCTCAGGGTAGCTGAAAATCCACAGGGAGTTGAAGTGTTGCCATTGTTTTTCTTCACCTCTCAGTGCTTCATCATCTATAGCTTTTTTATAGATTTCAATCTTTATTTGCATCAGCTTTCCCTCAGATTACCCATAACAATCATAAATCATAAGGTTAAATTTTTTTTTTTTTTTACTGGACAGGTTGGGCCAAGTGTTCAGATTTTTACCTGCCCTGCCAATTTTTGTGAAATTGTCAGAGAAAATATAGCTGTATATAGCTGTAAAGTAACTTTATGACACATTCATAAACACTTTTTGCTGGGCAACAATGATGGGTCACATGACCGACCGTTCCATCAACTGGCCCCAGTCTGTCTCACACTGGCCGCAGGGCATCTGGCCATCTTTATTGTTAGTCCCTGAAATATTCATTCCTCTTTGTGATTCTGTATTATCAAAAAGTCACAGTGTGACAAACTCTTTGAAGTGTGTCCTTTAACAAGCCTGGGCGTCTGAGTAAGGTTGAGGGAGCATACATGATGTGTAATGAAACCAGGGTCAAGGGTCATCTCCCTGTAGAGCAAATGCCAGCTGCACAACTGCTCTGCTTTGAAGCATCTTGGAACAATGGAGGGGAAGATGCATTGATACATTTTTGTAACAGTATCACTGAAGACTTTGTTTCCCTGCTGTAGCTTCACCATGATTCTACTTAGGAAAATCAGAATCCCATCTTTATATCAAATGCTTGTAAATGAAAGGCAACCTGACACACTTCAAAAACAATTGTATTTGAATAACTGTGATTGCATGGCACATGGTATAGAATGAAACCAGTGAGCAATTATCACAAAGTGCTCCATTGTCTTTCAGCAGACCAGCTGAGATTTGTTCCTACTGTATGAAGTATTTTGGCTATTTTGGTCTAAGTTAGTCTTAACCAGCATATAATAAGGTGTTAAGGTGTTAATGAAGGCCAATAAGCTATAACCATGCTGTGTGGCTGCTCTTTTCAACATAGTAGGGAGTGATTCTAATGACTCCTGTGTCACTTTGATTGACAGTGTCACAGGAGGTGTAAAAATGAAAGGCCGCTTGTCTGATATAACTTCCCCAGGTCTGTGAGGTACATGGAGTACCATAGATGAAGTTTCTCCTTTTTCGGCCTCATCATAAATGTGGCATTATGATGGATTTTATATACCCTTGTTTGAAAAAATGCAGACCCAGAACTGGAGACTGATTCATTGAAGAAAATGTAAATACATTGCCAGAGCAGAAAATATAGTCTTCAACAAGCAGTTCAGTCTTCTGAAACTCAAACCTTCTCTCCTATATTTCTTACGGAAGAGGCTATTGATGCCACTTTGTATACAGTATAGGCATATTAGGTTGACGTTTCTGCTGTTGTGGGATGTGCAGCGAGGCAGGAAATTGAAAAGGGGAGTGACGGCAGATTTAGCGCGTCACCACTAATAAGCCTTGTTTGCAAAGACAGGAGATTGCCCACATCAATTTCACGCTTAAGATTTAAAGTGCTACTGTTACCTGGGCCTGTTAGCACTTCTCCAAATGCTAAACGGATGTTTGAAGCTTAAGGTGCTAGGAAAATAAAAAAAAGACATGTGCTGGTTACTATAGTCATAGGGATACTCTGGTCAATGAATAACATTGGTCAATAAATGAAAACAAATGAAAGAATATCTGTGTCTGAAGGATTGTTTTTATAAACTGCAAACTAAGTATTGATCTAATGTAAAATTATTGTATATGAAACATAAACAAAGACAGTGGGAGACCAATGAATAAAGGGCTTAATGATATAAAATGCCAATACTAGTTGAGACAATACTGCAGCAAATTAATATTTTATCATAAAATGTTGCATTGCTTTTATTTACTAACAAAGTTGTTCAGCCTTTAAAACCTTCATATTTAAAGACTTTTTAAACTTTTTTATTTTATGTTTTAATGTAAAGCTTTTCATAGTCCTTCTGACAACAAAATTGAATTTTTTTGACCAATTACCAATCTCTCTGCAATCTGAAGGTTCCTATAGCTCAACTAGTAGAGCATTCTGTTAGCAGTGCAAAGGTTGTAGGTTTGATTCCCATGGAACAAACATACTGATAAATTATATACCTTACTTTCACGCATGAATCATGTTCCAGTTACCATGGAGACGCATAAACTTGTGACGTGACATTACACAGTGGCGTGACATTACACGGTGTCGTGCTGTATGTAGCTTATGCGTATATGAATATGTATATTTCAAGCTAAATATTTATAAAACTTTTACATGCATTGTTAAATGAAAGATTTGATCGTGCAACATCATTTAAAATGTAAGAAACAAATAAACATTATGTGACTGAAAACGCTAACAACCTTGAAACATAATAAGTGCTGAGAGATTTGTCTCTCGTTTACCGCCAATTTGCTGGTTTGAACACAATTTGAATTTAGCAGGTGATCACGTGACCACTGAACGTTCTAATCACACCGGTGTGATCGTACGCGTCTGAGCCTAACCAAGAATGATCACACTGGTGATCATTAAATGCATTGTAAGTCACTTTGGATAAAAGCTGTAAAAGTACTGTAAATGAAACGTCCTGCTGGTTCCACTTGACCACTGCTCAAAAATATGTCCAGCTTTAACTTACGTTTTCAGTGGAAATTACATCAACACATTGAACAAAGCTGTGCATTTGTAGCCACTTCAGGTGTAGAAAGTGTAGAAAATCAGTGATTGTTTTTACAGTAAATAAAACTGTTGTGACCAATGTTCAGGGTCAGATCTGAATCGACAGGCACAACATTTAAAGCATGGCTAGCAGCACAAAAATGGCTCACAGGAGAACAGCTAAGCACCTCTTGTGAAATTCCAAAGTCATTTGTACAGAATTGAATTTCTAATAACACTGAATGAAAACAGAACTCTGAATATGTTCCCTGCTCCCTTTATGCCATTATAGCAGGAGAGGAAAGAGGAATCATGGTTTATGGAAATAAGCTCTGTATGGAAATCATTTATTGTGGCTTAATGAAACTTTATGGCTAGGTGGAAGTCTCTCAGCCTTCTGAGATGATATCACCCGGAGTTGATGATTAAAGTAAAAAGATTGCCGCTCTTTGTGTTGTGCTACTTATTCTCCAACACAAAGCAGCAGAATAATGTGATGCTCTGTCTGAAATGCTTCAGAATGGCAGAGTTATCCCACTCTTCTGCACCTCGCTCACACCATCTGCCATCGATTCAAGAGGCAAGAATCCTCATTAAGCTGCAAATCCACAGATTCTGATAAGGTTAAGTTCTTAATCTTGTATCAGCGCTCTGAAAATAACTGTTATTAAAGTGCTTAGACAATAATTGCATTTGATATTTGCAGGGTGAAACTGGCAGAATTTCTTTGTGAGCATTTTAGTGTGATGGGAATCATACAGTTCTATTTTTACAACACAAGAGCAGTTTCTCGTAAGGACAGTTGGTGTCTGTCTTAAAGGTGCTAGCACATCTTTTAGTTACATGACATAACATGTATTTATTTAGCAGATGCTTTCATCCAAAGCCACTTACAGTATATTCAAGTTATACATTTTGTAAATTTTTATATTTTCGATCGATCCTCCGCTGGGGATCGAAACTTTACGCTGCTAACGCAATGCTTTACCAACTACAGGGACACTGTAACACTTTTAATGTTTTCTTGAGTTTTAATTTGTGCTGTAATTTATTAACCTTCTGAAAAAGGCATACAGAAAATAGTTAGACAATTTAATAATTCATTTTTGTAATTGACTTTTATTTTTTAAGTAAGATACCAGATTTTGAATTGAAGGAGTTGTGGGAGGTCCTGGATCTCCCATGTTGAGGTCTAGCTAATAAAACAATTTCTGAGACCATATCATGTGAATTTTTTATTGAGGAGACTTACATAATCAAAGCTACCATTCACTCAGTTGTCATATGACTAATATGATTCTTTGTCTCAAATATGTACTATTTCTGCCCTGAGTGAGCCTTAATATGGCATCAAATATCATCCATTTCTATGTATTCTGCAACTTCTGTACCATCCACTTTACATTTACCTGCTCATCCACATTCCTTATATTCCACTCCACACTTATCCATTAATGGCCTAGTATCACATATCTTGTTAAAAAAAATGTAGATGAATTCTTAAAATGAAAAAATATTTAAATACATCACTGCTGTACTGCTTAGAATTTTATCTTAGCCCACAGCAAAATGTATACACATCAATTTTTAAGATTAATACTATTACTTTTGCTCAAATCTTACTTTAAGACACCAGCAATTGTACAAGGATCTATTGTCTTTTTAGGCATTTCTGATTTATTGTCTACATAGTGTTTTTCTTGAAGAATATAGACCAACCATATATTGTCTTAATCGTGTATTTAATGGATTCATGTTTCACCTGCCAAAACACTACTAGCATGTCTGATGGGAAAGAATGCACAAGGATTATTATTGGACTGTCACAGGATAAGGTGGCACATTTATGATTTATGATCAGTTGACAGCTCACCTCAGACCTGATATTTCAGCTGCTAGCTCACTGTATGCCTGTAAACTATATGCAATTTATTGTTTTAAGTTCTTGTTGGCTCATCCAATCATATTTTAAAGATGGAACAATCTATTCCATAAAGAGTCAGTTTTCACCAAAAAGTGATCAAGTGCTTATTTGCTAATGGCTCTCTCTTTCCCGGTGAAAGGCTGCTAGGCAGCTTTCGGCCAGCTGTATTGACATTGCATTCATTTTACTGTTTAGACCCAGTATGTGATTGTCAGCACACTTTGTTTGTTTAAAAAGCAGACTGTATTGTTCTACTGCTGACTACTGAATGATCCACCTGTCCTGTTACCAACCAAACATATTTATAAAAGTGCAAATCCAATATGGCTATAGCCCTCTAAACCCACTCAGCTGGTAGAACATAGAGCTTGCAACGTTAAGGCTGTGGGTTCAAACCCAGGAAACAATCCCAGATAAATGTATACCATGAATGCACTGTAAGTCACTTTGGCTAATGCATCTGCCAGATGCATGAATGTAAACGTAATTATGTTGAAGTAGTAATCATAATATTATATGCTTCATATAATTTAGGCATGTAGCTCCAGAGCCTTGTCATGTTTTTCTTACTCTAGATAGATGAACATTCAGTTGTTTTATGTATAGTAGTTATACATATTGTTCTCCGCTCTGTGCTAAATGTTATGTTGTCCTACGTGTCTAGAGGGAGGACGTTTTTAGAAGCAGGTAATATAGGCACCATTTTAGGTACTGTAGGCAATTTTCATTTTCAATACAGGTAATGCAACAGTTGTAGGGTGAACCCAATTTAATGCATTTAGTGTGTTGTACATTTTTAGCAGGTGGCTTGACTGATAGGAATATTGGACTGATAAAATGTTGACTACAAGTCAACACACTGGGTTATTAGCATTTCGGCTCGGCTAAATGCAATGTGCCTTGGCTACCTTGCAGTTTTTAGGTTTTAAGAGACAGGAGGTGGGAAGCATTTCTCATGAGATATTATAGCTATTGTGACCCTGAAACTCAAAATAATTAATGTGTCCATGGTCCACTGGGGAAAAATAGGCCATGAACCTTCCTCTTTTGAGCAAGTCTAAAAATGTCCCACACATTCCTCACTTGTTTATATTTGTGCCGCCTCAGCACGGACCCTCTGTTCCTTTTCCACCACAGTTGTCAGTTTTCACTAGACAGACCCTTAAAGGAATCATGGCTGCTGTTAAAGGTGAGCTTTTCCAGGAGGCAATTCAGCTTTTTTGGAGGATGTAGGTGAAGGTAATAGAAGCGGAGTAGTGACCCGACTCGGCACTAAACAACCACCAGCTGTGCCATAAACACATTGTGACTGTGTAACCCGTGTTTCATGCCCCATTGCCCATGTTTCTGGCAGATACAGCTCGACGGGCCACAGCATTAAAACCAAATCTATGACTTTGCTAGTGAGACGTCTCATGTCACATCCACATTCATTAAACACATCAGGAGCCACACAAAAAATCAAGACTAAAATAAGACCCCAAGTTAGCTGAGAAAAGGCATGTTTTTATGATGTTGATTCTACAGTAGATTATTTTCAACACTGACAAAGCTGAAAAAACGTAGTCGATCAGGCACTTAAATTTAGCTGTTAATTCATTGACACCCATTATCTGGTATCCAGGAAACAAACATCTCGCTTTTTATGTCACAGGTACAAAAGGTTCACAGGAGATTAATTCAGCATTTAAAGGTTTGCCAATGTTAAAGATGTACTGATGACCTTAGTGCGACCGTGACACAGTTCTCGACACCGTTTTGGATCACCATGGAGTCGTCAGCTTTATGTGGCTGGTGCGTAACATTCACAAGATAGTTGTCTCTAATCAGGACGGAAATGTGGTCGTAACATGCATGTGGGAGGAAGGAAGGCGATGGCACCCGGAGATAAGGTCAGCTGTTAAATGTTATCATAAGCCATGCAGGAAAGCGGAACCAGAAAAGACAGGTGAAGTTGTAAAATGGCTCTATAAATGCCAGTCTTTGTGAATCAGACAAAAAGTCCACAGGGGAAAGACTAGAATCCTATTGTGAGAGGGCTGCAAATAATGTCTTCAGTGCAGCAATGCTTAGCAGATACTCTGCATCGATGTAACAATATTTTGACTTTATGTATTTGTCATTGTTCCTAACCAAATAGCCTGCCAATTACTTTGCTTTGATAGTTTTCTAAGTATTTTATAACCATGTGTTGGTATGAGTGATTGCATAGAATTAGCATCATAATTTTGTTAAGTGGTAAGTAGTTTCTGCACTGTTACATTACTAGAAGAATCAAAAGGACAAACCTAGTTCTGCCTCATTTTGCGCTCATCATGCGCTCTTGAACAATGTTAAGATGCTGTGGAGGCATCCAGCACCAAGATCACCTTACTGGATCACTCTAATAAGCACCGGTCAAATTGCTCCTATAAATCAAAGACTTGGCACCTCTGCCCTCCATTCTGAAGAGCTGTACAGTAATGGTACAAGAAGCTAAGATAAATTGTTATTACAGCACTGCGGTACAATAATAACTCGACGGAGCCGGTCTCCTTGAGTGAAAAGAGGAAAAAAATCAATTTTATAATCACAAGAGTAGTGGAGGTGGAAAGGGCAACATGAAAGGATTCTGTTCTTTTTGCTTATTTCTCCTCGTGGGGGCCAAGCACTGCTCCATGATCCAGGAAGGGCAAGGATGGAACATATGGAAAACGTGTCATCCCATTGGTGCTAATTCTCAGCAAAACAAGCGAGCAGCTTTAATGTTTTCATTTAACATGTGCTTACTCTCACCGGGAGGAATTTCATTAGCAAACCCAATTTTCAGCTGACTCATTGACCTGAATGATAAAACAATGTTCACGGAGACAAATCCAAACATGCTGGAATTCATTGTTGCAAATTAGTAATGCGCTCAGCTATTTTCTTTTTGTTTGGGCTCCTGGTAAAACGTCTACACAGGTGTCATACTTTGCAGAGCCAAAGTCCTAATCAGCAGCCCTGGGAGATGCCTGCCAGAGGAGTCAGGTAGACATTAATTACCAGGCTGTCAGCACATACAGTAGAATGGAAACACTAAAGTTGGATGCAGTGTTCTATGACTGTATCAACCTATCAGTGCTGGGGAGAGAAAACAGGCTGACTGCTGGGGGGAAAAACATGAGTTTTTTATTTTTTGCTGAGGATAAGCAAGTTATTTTTCAAGGTTCCATCAATAGCACAAAAATCAATTATTTAGATTTAAAAGCAATTTACTGTTGACGGTGGATGTTTTTCATTGTGCAGCAGTGTTAGGATTGACGAAACTAATGTGGGTCAATATTTAGGGTTTATTAACTCAGAAAGATATCCATTTTTTAAGCATGTTTGTATAAAATGTTTTCCTGACTTTTTAATGGCACATGGTAAACCAAAACTTTTGCAGAACGTGTCAAGGTTTTTGTGATCTGAAACTGATGCAATGTGTAAATATAGTAGTGTTTGATCAATGAAATAAATAGTGTGGGTTAGCTTAAATTAAACTGCAGAGTTAGCTTTTTTTTTTTACTGTTGTAAAGTAAATGTAAAGTAACTTTTAGTTCACAGTGCTACATTTACTGACCTAAGCATGCGGATTCATGAGGCTTCTCACAGATTTTGTAGCTGGGCTGTGCATAGCAACATTATAAATAATATGTATTTATAAACTGAAAGTTACAGTTGGTAAATTGTGTGTGTCTTGCCTCATGCACCTCTAACAAACTGGAGTCAGAAATAAGACTAGATGATCCAGTAGCAGTAGTAGCACTAGAGATTTGTTTTGTGGTTTAAAAAAATCATCTCTTCTGACAATGATTCCTAGGTCAAGAATCTTTCACAAATAAGCAATGCATTACAGCAGACAGTGAAGGGAAAACAGTGAGCACAGTCTAGGTTAAGCAATTCTAGATCCTAAAATAATAAAAAATAGGACACACCATAAGCAGCGAGGAGCTTTCCGGTTTTCAGCTTTCCATATTTTAAGCCTTTGTTTGCACTTTGCTATTCGGAGGGAGAAGAGCTTGCTGTACCAAACAAGCTTCCTAGTTAGTTTTCATATGCCATGAGATGATTAGTCATGTAACCTCAGGCACTCATCAGCCCACATACAAGCCTTTAGTGCTTCCAGTGGAGATGTTTATATTTGGAACATTCTCCCAATTAATAGTTAGAGTGTTCAGCATAGCAAATATATAAACTATCGGTTTTACCTGCACCTGTTAGCTGATAAAACCTTACTGCTTGACTCATACTAGCCATTCCAACAGTTCTTTAGTGCCATTGTATTTGCATAATGAGCAACTTACTAAATAAGTCGCTCATTATAGCTGTTTTATAGAGATTAGAGCACGAGTTCTGACTATTTGTATGTATGTAGTAAGGGATGACATACTGTAGAGTCAAGACAAGGTGAGCAGTACATTGCTGGGCTTTATAGTGATAATGGGTAAGAGGTTTTTTGGGGCACAGCACCTAAAACTCCTTACTCATGTTAAACACAGTAACTTGCTTTTTTACAATAAAATAACAACAACAGTAAACAAGAAAATCTATTTTAAATCTAATTTACTGTACAAATTGCACTCTTAGGTTCCTAAAGGGTTCTTTGTTGGGCTGTATGGTTCCAGAAAGGACCTTTAACATCCACAGAACCCTTCTGATGCACAAATGAATGATTTTTGTAGTGAAAAAAGATTCTACAGACTATTAAAAGATAAGATACAAATGGTTCTTTGAAGATCCTTTGGTTCTTCTAAGTACAATTGCAATGCTTCTAGTCCAGAACCAACTGTATGTAAAATGTTTGTGTACGTAATATAAATAAAATATATATGTTTGTAAAGATATGTACAAAGTATTAAGCAATAAACAATAAGGTTATATGTAAATCACTTTGCAGGGCTGTCTGTATCTTGCTGATAATGTAGGTGTTCCTTTGAGTGTAGTAGTGTAGTGCGCAAGGCTGTTAGTAGAGATTATTACTCTGAGATGGCATGATGGCCAGACTCAGAGGAAAACAGCACAACAGGAGATGAGAAATCAACCCAATCAATAACTCACTGCAAACCTGACATGTCTATGTGCTTGCTTGAGTGTGTGTGACGGCGTGTATAGTGTGTGCATATTGGTTTTCTGATAACAAAATATATACACAACCAATTTGTGTGTTCAGATTTACCATACAACAATTACATGTAGCCCCATATCTTCTCTTATACAGCACAATATGATATTTCAATACATGCTACTAGCTTTGCGGCTTAGCAGATTGAAATGTTCATGCATTTCATGCAGCACAAATGTACTAAAGATCTGCTCTTTACTATATTTCATTGCATAGTATTTATCTCTCCTCTAAAGATCACTAAAGAGGTGATCCTTAGTTCCACACCATAAAGACCTTGTCGCTCATGGTAATTAACCCTTTGAGCACTAGCCTAATAGTTACACTGCTAAATTAAGCGAGGGATGAACATGAAGCTCACAAGGTGTGACTTAGTTCCCCCCTTGCTGTCGGTCAATAAGAGGTTAAATGATTTTAGATAGAGCCATGATTGCAGAGGGGCTATGAGGAGTCTTCTCAGGTTTAATTACAGCATGATTCATTATTGCTTGAAACTCTTCCTTTCAGGAGATTATAAAATGAATAATTGTAGAAGCTGTAATTTCCAGCCATGGGATTATGGTCTGATCATCAGCATACAGTTCTTGTATATTTCTAATAGTGATAATAAACAGTTAATTTTGCAGCAATTAGTGAAGTGTGAGGATGTGACGAGCTGTGTTTTTCTTCATGTTCAAACAGCCTCAAGAGGATTTTAGGGCCTTTGCTAGGGACCAATGCCATCCAGTGTGGTATCCACTTTTCATTTACACCTGGCCACATAAATGTGTTGAATATAAATACTACATACTACATAAAAATTCAGAATTCACTCCTGTGATATAGCTAATGGCAGGCAATGAAATGTTGCATAACTTTATGTAGCTCATAAAAACTAAAAACAGGAGACAATTTAAAGAGCTTGTGTATTACCATACTGTCTCATGTAGATTGTAAGGTGTTTAAACTTCCATATAATTATGTAGTTTTTTTGCATGTGGAGTTTAAATGACCAAATGCATTAACACTTGGCAGAGTCACCTCTGAATGTTTCCTGGAAGACATTTAAACTTCCACAATTGGATATGATTATGATTTATGATTCAGTCATTAAGAGCACACGCAGTGATGAAGTTTAACAGCCCCTTTGCATCAGTTTTCCAAATCATTGTAAAAGGCCACGGAGAAATAGAAATAAAATAAAGCAAAAAGACAATCCGTTTTGACTTGTTTGTTGTTCAATAATTGAGTTTAAAGTGGAAAGAGATTCTGTATTTATAAATGCATAATTGGTTAGACTTTGCTAACAGCGCACATCATTATAGATTTACAGAACATTTCTGGCTCCGTGGGGTTTCTCACTTCTCTCTTTCTGTATCAGTTTTGCAGTTGACAGGCTCAATCTCTACGTCACTCCCACTTCAACGACTTATCACCGATGTTGATAAGCCTGCTTCCCCTGGCATTCACTCACAGCTCTATTATTAGATATAGGGGGTTTTATTATCAGCTCGGAAGCCTTTTCTATGCCTACCCAAAGTCTGTTTATCAGGACGTAAAAGGCCATTTCACTCTGTTCAGTTTTTATGATAATAGCCCTCAATACTAAAATAGAAAAGGTGCATGAGCCCAGCAATAATGCTGAATAAGATCCCATATGTCTATGTATTTGCTGGCCAGCCAGGAGCGCTCCTGTCTTTGGGGCTTTTGTTCTGATAAGTAATTACAGTGGGTTTCATAGTCCCTAATGTCCTTGTTGGAGAGCACTTTATAAACATTGAGCACATAATAGCTGTCTGAATGCGTTGGCAACATTGCGGGCCAATGTGTATGGAAAACAAACAGCGGACTGAAAGATTGCTCTGAATTACAGGTGCCGTGTCATTCACTTCATCCTGTTTGGAGGTAAGGCTGTATTGTGGTCCATGCAGTCTGGTATCTACCCTCAGCCATCAACACAACTCATTGAAAACACATTAAGCTGTCAATTCTGGGAAAACATCTCAACTCTAGCTCTCATCAGCTGTCTTCAGTGCTTGTTTTTCTACCTACACTTACTGTTATGGACATGTCTTTTTACTGTTGAGAGGCTTTATGAAGCTTATGAAGTTTTTTGGTGCTGTGTTATGTGCATGTTAAGTTTTGATCAATAAGACAAAGTGTTGAATATTGCTGATATATTTGCATTGTTTATGCTGTCAAAAACTATTAAGTAATATTGTGAATGTTTTTGGAATTTTTGATTTGTTTAAATGTTTTAGTCAAAAAAATAATTAGAGGGTTAATATGATGAACCACGTGTTGTTATATTGGTGCATACTGTATCAATACAAATAATTAAATATAAACAGTGTGGCCATTTGTAATGCCTTGATTATTAATATTGGGCCACAGTTTTATTTTCGCTAACTGCCCAGGCAATGACTGGTTCCAAGACATGTGTTTCCTGTAGCTCAGTGGTTAGAACATGGCGTTAGAACAACAACGCCAAGGTCATGGGTTCGATCCCAGGGGTTGCACATACTCAATGTATAGTGATCAATGTGTAGTATAATGCAATGTAAGTCGCTTTGGATAAAAGTGTCTGCTAAATGTAAACATGTGCAAGATTTTAGCTGTGTATCATTCAAGCAATTGCCGTTAGCCCCACTGTTATGTTTAAGATTGTACAGGTGTAATGTGCAGTTCCCCTTAAGAAATTTTTATATCAGTAAATTTGTGGAATTTAGGGAGGCTTTGTGTTGCTTACGTGTTGTCTTCTCCTGTTGTTGCCACCAGATCGTTTACTTTGGGGGTGAATTCACTGAACTGTTTTGTCACTTTTGCACACAGTATTTTAGTGCATAAATCTGATTCTTATTCTCTAAGCAAAAGATCAAAAGATGATCAAATGATGGTGAACAGCATTATATTAACAGTAAACATAATATTTTTTCTTTATTTTCCAATGTTTACTATTGATATCTATATTGTTCTGTAAAAATTACAGCTGATCCATCCCTTCAGAAGAAGGTGCGTTGTGTTCATTATTTAATTGGCTCCTAATGAAGGCTCTGTTGACTAATAAAACCTCACACTTTCACTTTTCTAAGGTAATGAACCTCAGACTTTTTTAAGGTAATGAACCTCAGGAGGAAGTGATTAAATTTGTTATTAAACAGGTAGAGGCTCAGAAGCTCGGGTGATTAATTCCTGTGGTATTGTCTTTACCACATTCGAAAAATAATAACGCACAATTTACCAAGGTTTGTACTCATCTATATTTCTATATCTTTTTGTTTCTGGCAACTGGTGATTAAGTCAATTGTGTTTTTGCATTCAAAGATGTAAATACGCATAAAAACACCTTTGTAGACTAGGAGTCACAATATTTGCACCCTATGTAGTATAGATTATGCTTTCTGTTGTGCTGTGTATATGCAACCTGGGAAAATGCATCCCCTAGATTTGCTTTATGTTTTAATCTTGTAGATATTTGTGAAACTCATAACTCATCTATTGCATACTTTCGACTGATTTTAAAGCCGTGATTGTCAGGTTTACCTACATTACAACTGTCTGAAAGATAGAGGAATTAATTATTGTGTGGAAAGACCAGTGAGATGGACGTGAAGGTCAGGAGATTACACTGCCCATTTAATCTGCTGAGAGAAGCCAGACTCATTAGTTTACATACCAGCAGACTGACAGGGTTGTAGCCTAATGTAATAAGGTAGGACTTCAGCTCCCTAATTGCACTTCCACACAGGAGCAGATACAGACACAGCAGGCCAGCATCTGACTCAGAAGCTGAAAGACTGATCTCATCTGAGAAGTCCAGAGGAAATGTAGATGTAGCTTTAGATAGTGACAGAACTGAAATTCACAGACCAAATCCACAAACCAAAACCAAAATCTTGTGTGCAACAAATCCACTGCCTTTGACAAGAAATGTAAAGCAAATGACAGGGTTATCTTTGACTTCTCTTATGATGCATAATCCTTAGGTCTTTGTTTTGTGTGTGTAGTTCTTTTTGCAATGAAAGCAAAAAGCTTTGCAACAACATCTATGTTCACCATTGTGAGCGAATCAGTCAGTTTCTAGTCAAATTCTAGGCCTCTGAAGGGGTTCTTCTATAATCTTTCCACAGTAGCCGTGGCAAATGTCTTTATGGCATTCTTTTGGTTTAGCTGATTAGCTGTGCCCTTAACTGCAGAAGGTCACGTCTATTTCTAATATTCATTGTTATTTGTTAGCCATTGTTGCTGCATGCCACCACCTCTTAAAGGTCAACCATTTTGATTTTTTTCTCCCTGTTCCAGACTCCAAGTATGAAGTGAGCCTCAGTATATCAGGAAGTTTTAACCCCATAAAACTATTCAGGAATAATTGCCTGAAGGTTGCAGCTCTGTTTTCACTGTAGATTACATAAAGCATAGGAGAGTAATGAAGAGCCGGGTTAACTGGGATCCATCTCCAACACAGTTTATTAACAGGGTCGACAGGCAGTGTACACAACAGCAAACAAACACAATAAAGGCAATACAAAATCGTAGTCGGTAAACAGGCGTGGGACAAGGCAGGCAGCAAACAATCATAAATGGTAGAACAGAACTAGGCCGGGGCAGGCAGCAAACAGCGATAACGATAAACAGTCCAATGACAAAGGCAGGCGGCGAAGAATCGGCAAACGATAAACAATCCAGGTAATACACAATAGACAATCAGAGAAACAATGGAAAACCACTCAGTAATGCAGCACAAGGCAAACAAGATTTCACAATGAGTAGTTGAATAAGTCCGGTTTAAATAGCGTGGAGGTAATGGTGGCCAGGTGACAAACAGGAAGTAATTAGTGATGGGATTTGTAGTTCAACCTGAAGCCCGTTAATACTCCGGCGATGGTTCCCTCTGGTGGCGTGGTGGAGAGGAGGCTGGAGCCTCCACTGTGACAAGGAGAGTGGACATCTCCTTTAGTGCTAATGGAGTGACTCCCTCATTCTGCTGTTTAGACGTCTTAGAAGATTAATATCACAAGGCCTGGCCTTTAAAGACTCATTTATTACCTCTGGCTCATCTTTTAACTGTAAAAATAAGGTAATGAATCAGCCCTGCTCATGTCATTGGTCTTTTATTTATTCATCACTTATTTTTCAGTTTACTTTTTTTTTTTGCCAATTCTACTTTGAATTTGTGTGTCAAATATAAATACATTATATTGTGTTGTAATTTATGTCCCAGCATGTTGTTTAGAAACTCAAGAGCCTTATTCTGTTTAAAAATGTATTAGCATTACAATTATTTTGATATTATAGATATTCTTAAAAACTGAAACAGATTCCAAGATTGATAGCTTGAGTTTATCAGATGGCATTTGTTTACACCTGAAACTTTGAATTTGATAAATATGTTTGACTGCTAATAGGGTAAGTGTTAAGATCCATTTTCATGCCTTCGTTGCTGCTGGAGAATTTAAACACAAATTAATCACCAGCTATATACTTGCACATCAATCTACAACTCAAAGAATGTAAGAACAAGTTTAGCAAGTAGGTTTATAAGATGTTTACATCAACATGTACAGTATTCATTTATCAGATGCTTATATCCAAAGCGACTCACAAATGAGAAGTGCTGCATTACGAAGTACCAAGATTGTTGTGAGAGCTACAATATCTATAAGAGTGTGAGATCAATTTTGAGGATGGGGAAATATGTTTAAAAGTGTGTCATCCATTCTAGCAAACAAGGCTGAGCTAAAGCTGACACCCCAGGCAGGAGTGTGCGGATTCCAATCAGAGATAAGCGCAAGACACAGCAGTGCTTAATCAACAGCAAGGATCTCCAGAGAATGGCTAAACAAAGTGGATTGAGTTCATGAAGCTGGAACAATAGAAGTGGGATTTAGATTGGGAAGCAGTTAAAGCATTTAACAGTATGTAGCACAATCTGTGAGTTAAGCGGTGGCAGATTGCATTAGTTAAAGCATCTGTGTGAAGGTGACATCATTGATGTATTTATACAACTGTGTGGACAACAATGATGGAAGAACATAAGTGCAAATTAGCTAAAAATTCACTATGTTCTGTGAATATGAGAGCTGACAGAAAGAATAAAAATGCTAAAATTTACTCACCCTTATGTCCTTCTAAACCGGTATGTTAAAATAAAGGGTCCAAAAAAGCATTCTTATGTTCAGGCCACTCTTTCCAACATGGTAGCCGCTTCATTTCCAAATGACTGACTTCTGGTTAAATTTTAAGCTGATACTTGTAGCTAAGATTTAACACATTAGGAACTTCATATCCTCTGATTGCAGCATGCTCATTGGCCTACAATGAAGCCACTGTGCTACTAATAGACCTTAATTGCTGTTCTGTGTGGACTTGAGACAAAGCCTCAGTTTGAGTTATAACCCAAAAGAATATCAAAACTGAGACCATGGCGTGGTATATCAAACCCAGCAGGTCCTGAGAGGCTTTGCATGCTGCCCAATGGAGATATCCCTCCACGCTTGAGTATTGCTGCCATGCCCTGAGGACATTGGGCCATGGTCCTAATTGTAGTTATCCCTGGTCTGTCATTACTAACTCTTCATGTAATCAGTTATTAATAGGGCATGCCATTGGTTAAATTGCACAATATTAACACGGTCTTCAGATAGAAGAAAGGCTATTCCTTCAGCTGTTTACCACACAGGTGGAATGTTTTAGTGTGATAGATGAGAAAGAAAGAGATGCATGGAATACAGTCTGTTCTAGAGAGGGCATTTTAGGTGCCAGAAAATCAATAGGTTGTTTTATATCCAATTTAAAAAAAAAAGTCTTTTTCTGTGCTCATTACCAGCCTCAGCTGGAGCTAGATTTGTTTTTGCACTTGCTTTAGTTTAATTGGTTTTTCTACAAAATGCTTTGTCACCCTCTTCTATTGGCATCTTTCTCTTTCTTTACCTGTTTTGTCAATTTTAAAGCTGAAAAGTGGAATTTTTTGTTAAAATACTTTCTCTTGTCCCAGCTGAATGTGCAGTGACAGTTCTAAGTGTAACGGAATAGTGTTTGCAACGACGGAGTAACAATGACGAAGGAGTGGAACAAGGAATAACTAACAGAAAGGTCTTTAATAACACGACAACATACAAACACTAACCGTAATTCAAAACAAAGGAGAAGATATAACAAACGTACAGAAGCGTTGTTCGGTCAATTCAATCCACAGGAATACTACTCACAATAAACCACAATAACTGACAACAATGACAGGAATAAGGAGAACTTAAATAGGAGTACAATGAGGGTGAAACAGGTGATTGTAATTACTAACAAAACAGGAAGTAAACCAAATAACACAAAACTGGAACAAAACAGGAAACTACAAAATGAGAGTCCGGAAACTGCATATTAGTATATTAACACTGTGGCTTTGTCAAAACATTGCTCTACAAGAAAACTTTAAGTTATTTTTGCAATTCCGTTTGGTGATGCTGGTGGCTCAGAAATAGTATATACAGTATACTGTACGTCTGCTTTAAATTGAAGTTGTGTCCTATTTACTGTGCTTTGCAAATGTATTCATACCCCTTGAACTTTTCCACATTTTGTCAAATTACAACCACATGTGACAAAATTATTTTATGTAATAGACAAACACAAAGTAGCACATAATTGTAAAGTGAAATGAAAATGATACATGGTTTTCAAAATTTTAAGCAAATATAAATCTGAAAAGTGTGGTGTGCATTTGTATTCAGCCCCCTGTGTCAGTACTTTGTAGAGCCAACTTTCGCTGCAATTACAGCTGCAAGTCTTTTGGGGTATGTCTCTACCAGCTTTGCACATCTAGAGACTGAAATTTTCATATTTAATTTCCTATTCTTCTTTGCAAAATAGCTCAAGCTCAGACAGATTGGATGGGGAGCGTCTGTGAACAGCAATTTTTTGCCACAGATGCTCAATGGGATTTAGGTCTGGACTTTGATTGGGCCATTATAACATGAATATTCTTTGATCCAAACCATTCCATTGTAGCTATGGCTGTATGTTTAGGGTCATTGTCTTGCTGGAAGGTGACTCTCCTTCCCAGTCTCAAGTCTTTTGCAGCCTCCAACAGGTTTTCTTCCAGGATTGCCCTGTATTTAGCTCCATCCATCTTCCCATCAACTCTGACCAGCTTCCCTGTCCCTGCTAAAAAAAAGCATCCCCACAGCATGATGCTGCCACCACCATGTTGTAAAGTGGGAATGGTGCGTTCAGGGTGATGAGCAGTGTTACTTTTCCGCCACACATAACGCTTTGCATTTAGGCCAAAAAGTTCAACTTTAGTCTCATCTGACCAGAGCACCTTCTTCCACATATTTGCTGTGTCCTCTACATGGCTTGTGGCAAACTGCAAACAGGACTCCTGAAGAGTGACCATGGGCCTCTTGGCTGCTTTCTCTGACCAGTGCTCTGCGTGCTCGGTCTGTCTGTTTAGGTGGACGGCCATGTCTTGGTAGGTTTGCAGTTGTGGCATACTTGTTCCATTTTTGGATGATGGATTGAACAGTGCTCCTTGAGATGTTCAAAGCTTGGGATATCTTGGGATAACTAATTAGGTGACTTCTGAAAGCAATTGATTGCACCAGATTTTATTTAGGGGGATCAGAGTACAGGGGGCTGAATACAAATGCACACCACACTTTTCAGATTTTTATTTGCTTAAAATTTTAAAATTGTATATCATTTTTGTTCCACTCCACAATTATGTGCTGGTCTAGCACATACAATCTCAATAAAATGTTTGTGGTTGTAAGGTGACAAAATGTGAAAAAGTTCAAGGGGTATAAATACTTTGCAAGACACTGTATGTGGCTTTTATGGACCTGAAGGGGCATTTTCATGTTTATTCAGTAACTCCGGGGAGTGACAAGCTGGCAACTCTCACTGTTTCTGAATCTAAAGGTCACACTGTGGCCTTCAGTTAAAGCAATATGTGTGTATACCTTTATACGTTTGGGAACCATCACCTGATGCTCTTTGTTCTGTGAGGTGAATGTGTTGGAGAGCGAATTTTTATTTTTTTAACCCTCCTCAAATAGTTATATTTCTTGAATGAGTGCTGGTTGATTGAGACATCCATCAATATATGAAGACATATCAGCATGAAAGAGAATGAAGCATGACAGCTCGCAAATGGCCTACAGTAATATCTGCTCTCTTACAGCCTGTATTGTCATGTACATGGCAGCATGGTTAACAAACAAAAGACTCCCAAAATATAACTTGTTATAATTAATAGTTATGATTCGGTTAATATTATCTGATGTTTATTAGTTAATTACTTATTACTACTTATTACTTAATACTTATAATGTGTGTTCTAGAGCACAACTTAAAGCAGCATATACTAATTGAATGTTGGGTGCACTTGTGACTTGGCACAATGATATAAAGTGTGCAGTCGCAGGTGTGTGATAATGCATATGTGCATTTTACAGTGGCTTTGAATGCAGCACATCCACTCAGAACTTTCTGATCTTTATAATCACAGATCAGTTGAACTGTGCATTCTCTGGTTCTTTTCCTCTTCTGTTACATCTCCTACAAAGATCCTATTCACTGTGACAAATATTGAAAAAGAGAAAATCTATTTTTCAGGACGCTGTATCCACGATTAAGTTTTTAAACTTTTCTCTGTCTAACTTTAGGAGAACCCCTGCATCTGCTGGGTAATACCTGCAAAGGAATAATGACTTTTTCTCACCTCAACTCTTTCAAGGTTACCTTTTCTCCAAGGCCATTGCATTGTAGAAACTCAGGAGGCAGTGTGAAATGGATTTTTTAGATATGACTAATGGTGAAAAAACTACATGCTTAAGTGCGTAATATTGGATTGAAAATCAGCTCAACAAAGTGAATGTTCAGCTAAATAATCATGTCTAAAAAACAGGCAGTTTAAAGTTTAACAGATGATATAGAGAACCTTATTTATTTAAAATAAAATAAAATAAATAAATAAATAATAATAAAAATAATAATAAAAATGTAAAAACATGTCACTGACAGGTACAAACTTATACATGTAAAAGGTGTAAATGAAAAAATGCCTCAGTGCCTGCATGCTAAATATGACAAACCCGCATATAGCTGATATATTTAGAAATCTGAAATTTGCAAAGTCTAAAAATAATAGACTGTTCATATCAAAATATCACAGAGGCAAACTTTCTCTATTTGGCGTTCAAAATGGCTAATTAAACGAATAGATGCTTGTAATTGTGTACTCTCTAAACACCTAAGATTTTAACTGATCAATTCATTTTCACGAGCCGTTTTTTGCGGACAGTTTGTTTAGATGAACTGGTTCACTGGTTTGTTTTACAACAAAAAAGATGCACTAAATGTATGTTGTTGGAAAATATTGATGGGTAATATTGATTCTTACACCGAATCTAGTGTAAACAGTGGAGAATATATGATATACCTCTGTCAGATTTATCACTTTTGTGGTGCAATTTGATGTTATATGTTGAACGCTTGGCATGGACAATTTACATGTGGAATGCCACTTCATAATGAAGGTATGAAGTCCATGGTAATCCTGTTTGGTAATCGTCTTCACCTGTTGCACACTGATTAGTTTGGTTATTTAAGTTCCCTGTCGGTATGGTTTAGTTGTTGGTGATTGTTTGATGTTGGTGTTCGATGTTTATATTTCTTGTGTATACTTCTGGATTTGGATTCTTGGCCTTGGACTTTGGATTTTGGATTACCCTTTTGGATTTTGGATAACCTTTGCCTTGGATTTATTGTGTTTCTTGTCTTGTCTTGTTTTTGTATCACCCTGCTGTTTGCACGTGTCGTCACCCCTTTTCATTTAAACGGTTAGTGTTTGTGTTGTTTTGTGTTTTGTTCATTCATTAAATACTGTTCATTATTTAGTTCCCATGTCCTGCTACATTTTTGCATCACATCCACTACCGTCCTCCATAACATTAACAAAGAACAGTGCCTTACAAACCATGCAGTAAACCCCATGCAGTAAACCAGTCCATGTCATACTATACAATACTCTACTATTATATGTTATATACACACACACACACACACACTATATTATTATACTATACACACACATATATATATATATCCCAGCGCAGTGTTCCGCAATCATGTTGATTTATATGTATAGTTGTTTTTGTAATATTTTTGCAAAAAAAGGCATTCATAACTACTTTGCAGTTAGTTAAACTTGCCAATTACATGCCCATTAAATTTAGTCAATGGCCATGTCAATGCTCACCATGGTTGTGTTAAATTGGGCATTTTAAAGTTGTAAAAATGCATTGAAGATATCAGCAGATTAAGTCCTGATAGAGAAAACTTTGTTTCTAATACAGCCATTTATCTTATAAGGTGCATCATATATACAGTATATTAAAGACAGACAAGTCTTTATTGTCTATATTATACAGACAAGTATAAAGTATGAATATATGCATAAATGTGATGAATGAGCTATAAAGTGGTGATCATGGAGTCTGATTTAAGTTGTTATTGCTGATTTAGTTATTATTATTATTATTGCTGATTTAGTTGCTGTTACAGTTAGTTATTCTACTTACTGTACATGATGATTTTAATGATGATTTTGTGCTTGATACCCGCAATCCTGTCCCAAACCATAAATATGTTTTATTCATATGCACAACAATATAAATTTATATAAAATGTGTGTTGTATAATGTGTATAAGGTTTTTAAAAGTTTTTCTCCCCAAGAAACATGTTGGTTACCATATTTCTGAGGATGACCCTTTTATGAACTGAACCGATCTTGAGATTATCTGACAAACATAAAGACTGAGTATTTATGTTACTGTGGTGACTCATTTCCTTATCATAAGGTCACTACCAACCCAGAACCACTGGATTGTCAGTGAATGTCGGAGAGTCCCAAGTGCGGTGTGGATAAATCTGTGTACGATTCCAGCGTTTCCTGAGCGGAGGGAAACAAAATCATCAGTTATTCCTAACACTGTATCCAAGAAACCCAACTTTGTTCCACAGACATTTTAATATGACATGCGTCTCCGGAGTTTCCAAGTAACCAGGACAAATTAGTCATCCGTCATTTGGCTTCTACAGCATTAGAATGCAGTAAAAGACAGAAATTTCCATGGAGACTAAAGCAAATGAAATTAGAGGCCATGCAACTTAACATGGGTCACAATTTTTTTTTATTTGCTTATTTATTTGTACTGCCAAAACCCATTCAAAAATAGCTTTGCAATAAATTGCAACAATTGCTGCATAAATTTTTTAACTGTGTTATTTTGATAATTAGCTGCAAAACAATAAAAAAATTGACAGTACCCGTTAGTATCACAGATATTTTGACATGGTCAATGCCACTATGAAGATCTAGAATAAAGAGAGATATGGAAAAAATCCCTGTGACAGTGTGCTGGGGAGTTGTACAGCTGCAGAGCTTTGTGTGGGAAGTCAGGGCTTTATGTGTCATTGGCAGAATACCTGAACAGCTGCACTGGCAGTGAACGCTATGAGACTTCCATTTTTCTTCTCAGTTTTTTTCTGTTTTTAGGCTGAAGTTTGCCAACTCACCTTCTGTTTCCTCAGGTGGGCTGAGTGGTTTCAACTTGCAGTATATTTGGAGTGAATTATGTTATTTTTTATTTTGTTCTTTTGTCCTTCCTCCTTTTTAAATATTGATTTGCCTGCTGTTTTCCTTCTTTTAAATGATAAAACACCTGGTACATCAGATACATTCATTTAGGCAGACATGATGTAGTTTGTGTTCTGTTTTCTGTATACAGTGGGATCCCACTAGAAGTCCAACGCTTCTAGTGAAAAAAGTATTTTTGCAATGTTCTAATGTATTTATAATGTATCTATAAAGTATCTTTTATTACAAATTTTGTAAAACGATTTTGAAAAACAGATATAAATTTTATAATTTGTTATGTTTCCTTGTGTCTTAATGACAGCATGAAATGCATGCACAAGCTAAGTGGATTCCGCGAGTTTGCACAAAACCCAGCATGATTTATGAAGGTTCCAAAGAGCATCTTGTGTGCTTCAGTGGAAGCAAGGAAAACAGCCATTTACAAAGTAGTCAACATTGCCAATATCACACATTTTCTCTTTGGATTAGGAACCTAGAAATAGTGCTAAATCTTTCATTTGTCTTTGTGTGTTTCTTTGTTTTGTATTGTTTACTTTTCAAAATTAAAAAACTCTATCTCTAGGTCAAGACTTAAATCCAAGATCTTCAGTGTGTTCTTAGAATTTGAATGTCACTGATTGTTCTTTAATAATGTGAGCTTTAAAATGATTCTATCCTCTGTATCTTCATATGTTGTAACATTTTATATGCAGATGTTACCACTAATATCTTAAGGCAGATTATATATTTTCTGAAGCCAAAGTTATTGTGTAAATAGCATGCTGTAATGCATTTAATTTAAATATTTCGCATGGTACTGGTACCGTAGACCTATTAGAACTGATTCAACAGACAGCAGCATGTTGTCTTTGGGTGGTTGAAATGGCATTTTTGCCAAAGCAGACAAACCGCCTACAACACAGATGGCATGATGATGGAAGATGCGAAAAGTCTACATAGAATTCCACAGAATTTGTATTACATTAGAATTTGTATTCTATATTAATACAGACCAATTAAATGACATACCGTTCAATGGGAACTACTGAAGACTTTCCCTAAAAATCAGAACATCATGTAGCCCCTCTCTCTTCAGCCTTCATAAAAAAATAGCCATTATGGCCGCTAGGGGGAGATGTGAGTCCAGGTCGAATGACCTGGGTGGACAGCATTTCCTCAGCATGACATCACATGATTGTCAGACAACCTGCCAGGATTGCAGATATTTGCCATTTATTTATATTACCCTAAAATATTATCTGAAATATTATATTGTCATTATGAGACCACAGCACGTAATTAGTTTGGGTGCATTATTGTTTGTAGGTCAGCGATTTATGACAAACACAGTATTAAAATAGCTGTATAGTACATTAATAATCAAAGCTTAATCCAATCTGCCTGTCCATCTAGCTTACAGTCAGTCTTTCTGCCTTTCTGTCTATCTAACCTCCATGTTTATTCCATTGCACCAATGCATAAATAGGTTTTCTGTAAATCCTTGTAAATTCCTGTAAAAGCAGTGGTCAACTGCAAATCTAGCTCCGCCCACAAGCGGTGATGTCATACATAATTGTTAAGGCAATTCTGGGCTGAAATGCTTTCAGTCTATCTTTCTGTAAGTTTGGTGGGCTATAGCTGACAATTGGCTGTTCAGTTGACCTGGACCTAAATGAGAGCAATTCCACAACAAATCAAGTTTGAATCAGTTCAGTTCTATAACATGTATAATAGTTTAGCATGCAGCTTGTTTTCTATTGTTTGTCCATTGTGCATGTCAATCTATAGTTAACATTCATACAGGCAATGTATTATTTTATCACAATTATGATCCTAAATGCATTTATGGCACCTCTTTACTTCATCACTGTACTGTATAGATTCCATGTCACATTCCATGTGCAGTGTAAAAACAGCTCTAGATGCAAATGTAACCATAATATAATTGGCTCATAATGCTGCATATGGCAAGGGCCCCCTGCACCGCGGGGGTGTCATGTACGCCAGTGTAAATAAAGTATAAATTTGGCACTGCAAGGAAAACATTGCATAGCCTGTTTGTTAATTGGAGTCTGCCTTATGAAAACAGAAACCTGACAGCAGAGTCAGGCAGCCTGGTATTCAGCCCTCAAATGACCCTAGATGTAGGAAGGCTTTCTTTGTCGACTCTAAAAGAGGACACATTTGTAATTGAGAGATGCAGTCTGCACCCTTTTATTTGATCCTGTGTGCAGCGAGATCAGTGCTGTACTTTACAGCTCACTACATTGTTCGAACCTCACCGAGAAATCAATGAAATTGAAAATTCTGCCATGACCAAAGGTGTGCATTTTGTCTTTCTTTTGTTTTATTTCTGTCTCCTCTTTCTCTGGTATTCTAACCCATTAGTAGGAAAGTAGATTTTGTAGACTTTCCCTTCCAAAATTGGTTTCTCAGGCCACAGACCACTGAGAGGAAAAATACCTACAAACTCCTACTTAAAAGCAGATACAAGTATACATTCAGGTAATTTTTTTTTAGAATAGAAGCCATTCAGGGACCTGAACTGAGCCCATTGAATTGAATCGAGGGTGGACGTTCCTTATACAGGTATAAGCCATATTTTGCAAGGCTGTTCTGCTCTGTGACTGTCACACAGCGCATCTCCGCCCCTTCTTTCCCAGCATGCCTCAGCTCTAATAAGTCAATGGTTGGGAGGGTTCCTGTCATGGAGTTATCAAATCGCATGGAGAGGGGGTAGAAAGCCAGAATCAAAATAAACACAATTTTCTGCTCTTCAGGGATCGGATTAAATGATTCTCTCTATCACTCGAAAGAGGGTCTTTTCAAAATCCCATCCTTGTGTTGGGTGTCAGTGTCACGGTGGTGCGCGGCATGAGATGAGAAATGAATAGGCTGTCAGCGTGTATGTGGAGAGTGAAAGGATTGAGGGGGAGAACCTGCCAGTGCTGGTGGGAAGAACAAAGCCCAGCTGTCCTCAGAGAACAGCAGCAGGTGAGAAAGATGATGCAGGCTTTGGGCTGTTTGTGACGCCACATGACTGTGAAGGCTTGGGTGTGAGGAGGTTCGAGGAGTGACCATGACGGCAAGTATTCCTGCTCATTAACAGTCACATGGTAAAAATAAGGAGTGATAGAAAGATGATGGCCAAATAAGACTGGAAAGTTTGTTGACTTCCCCAGCAGAGCATGAGGGAAGGAAAAAGTGTTGTTGTTTTTGATCTTTATTCTCAGAAGTGTCAGCTTCTTTGGAGAACAGACACATTTTGCTTTCAGGGTAGCAGAATATGTTCTGAAATGCTGTCATGTTTAATTTTAGACTGTGCCTGAAAGGGATGATAAATGACATACTTCTTTTATGTTCCTACTTCTTCAGTAACACAAGGAATATATAATAATATTTATTAGCTATTTTAAAAATTTAACATTAGGAATCTTCTTTGAAAACATGCATGGCATCTACAAACAGAAAAACAGATACATTAGACACTTACTATATGCTTTTTAATTGTATTGCAGCCCGACCCCATGCAGAATCTGCTGACTTTTTGTTATTTTCTGTGCCGCTTTGGGAACGGAAAGTCTATGGAATGCTGCAGAATAGATTAACACAAGGAAAAATGTGTTATGTGTGGAAAAATGGAACTGAGAGCATTACACTTTCATTGCTGATCAGATTAGCCAAAACATTTAATAAACAGAGTTTGGGAAAAGCAAGGGATGTGAATGATGATTTTATATTCTATTTTATATTCAACTATATACTGTATGTATATGAATTAACATTTTTTAATTGATTGAGCTGGCTGATTTTATGATTCTGTGGGTTAATCGTGTTGGATTAGTCAATGTGTTTGGTAAACTGAATAAACTTGTAACTGTAGTTAAGGACAGAATATCACCCATACTACTGTACTCAAACTAATTATCCTAATTGTCTTATTATGTTTTCCATGAGTAAAAAGAGATAATTGAATAAGCTCTGTGTGTTTTAAGTTTCCATTATTTCCTGATGTCATAAACTAAGGTGATAATAAAAAACTTCACTGCTGAAGTTTCTTGTGGATCTCAGCATTTACCAACAAATGAACAATAACAATAAACCAATTATGTATGAAAACAAAAACTCAAAAACTGTGGCAACAATTTCAGATGTAGTAGTAAAGAACCACAGCTTACTGTCACAATCTGAGTAAAATGTTGTCAGTCGTCCACATTTATATTTCTCATTTCTCTTTAATATATTTCAGGCATTAGAACATCCAGACATCAGGAAATTGTGGCACAGTAGGCAGAACTGAGTCTGTAAGTTACAATGATTCATTCCTTCCCCCGACCTTCGCTCGTCATCGCTGATAAACACCTGTGCCAGCTCAGAGTCTGGCTCACCTCCCCTGTTTCCTCTCCCTCCCTCCATTCATCCATCTGCCAATCCATCCTGCATCACTCTATCCTCTCCTGCTTGATGTATAATCTCTGTTTGCTCCCTCCTTTTAGCGTAAAGTTAATTTTAGAGGCCACTGACAGTGAATAATGGTGATCTATGAAAAGACCTGTGCAACTCCTGGCATTCGTTAGCTTGTGTTATGTTGTTTTAACATCGGTATCTGCAGACAACGTTATGAAATAAACAAGATTGAAATCTCGTCTGCTGCGCAGGGTATGTCACGAGGAGCGGCCTGTGACGTTACCCGACGTGCATCAGATGAAGCTTGTTAGACCATAATATTTGGGAAGTCAGCACACATATTCAGGGTGTCAGAAAGGATAGATTGGCCATATGGAGCATGCTGACTTTTCCTGGTGGGCTGCTATTGAAACCAAGTTTACATATTTACAACATAAATATATAAAGATTGAAGGGAGAAAACGTTCTGACATGGTGGTCCATTTAGCAGTGCCGCATCTACGCTTCAGCGACATAGAGTGGCCCTATTCTCTAGAACAAAACACAACTCTATTGTCTATTCATAGGATCAGGCTTGTTCTAAATTCCATGGCCATCCGCTCCTCTCATTAAAAATGAATTGTGTCCTAGTGGGTAATTTTTGTAAACAAAGAGTTGATAGGGGTCTTGTTCATCTAATCCTTTCTGTAAAACTGTGATAGTATTTAAACAGCAGCCTACCTCAATAAGCTGGGTGGGGAGTTGAGGGGGTTATTTTGAGCATGAGTCGAGTCTGTCCCCTCTATCTTGCACAACAAGCAAAATGCCTTTATTATCTCTATAAAAATTTCAGTACGCGTACCAGTGAACTTGTGAAAAATTCTGTTGTACAGGTAAATTTATTCCCGTTAGAAAATGACAGTCAGATATACCCCTCGTAATTAGTTCATTGAATGCTTTTGTCTATTCACCCATGATTTGACACTTGTTTCTATAATAACATTGAGAAATCACAATTTACCATTTTGACTTCTGTATTAATAAAAATGATTTATTCCATAATGTAATTGCTCTGTCTTTAGATGCAAACACATCAGTTTCAGACATATTACATACAGTGAATATCAATATATCCCAATTACATCATACAACAGGCAATGGTGTGTAATGTATACGTATACAGTGTTGCGATAGGACGACATAGATCCTTGTCTGTTTTTTAGTCTACGTCTGGGTCAGGATTTATGCACATGCATCTACCCGCCTATGCACACACAACTTTATGAAAAACATGTGGAGCACAAAGTCTTTCTTGAGGAACAAAAAAGTTTGTATGAGTCACCTCTCAGTTGTGATTTTTATTTATTTAGTTATTCTATTCTTTTATTGTTTTGTTCTTGCCTTGGAAAAACACGCTGTGGGAGCAGCCATCACTGCCAATATAACCATGCGACTCACAGCAGCTGTCTCTGTAGTACTGTGACTGAAACCCATAAGAATCGGCCTGCCCTGCCAAGCCGGACCACCCTCTCCCTCCCAAAGTCACAAGCAATTAAAGGTCATAACGAATTCCACCGGTGCCTCTGGAACAGCATCAGGGCAAGACTGGGCTTTGCCTTCCCCCTGCAAAATTCATATGCACACACTGCAGTGTTACACGTTGATATTATTCTGCCTGGCAGCTCAACACATGTGGGTAAGGAAAAGAGCCGCTCAAGAGGTAGGCAAAGCAAAGGAGAGCAAAAAAGCAGATGCCTGATGGCGGTTCTTCTCTTTTTGTACCAATGCCCTCTGTCAAAGGGCTTGTATATGAGAAAGTAAAAGGACCAGAGGGTTTGAGACAAGAAAAATAACATTTCTGAATGGGGAAATGTAATGCACATTTCATTCTTTTTGTAGTCACAAAATATCAAAGTTATGCCATAGATGACAAAGTCCCTTTAATCTTCAATCCGATAAACACTTCTTGCTTGTGTTCTCAGTCATAAGGTGACTCAGGTTTACTCAAATCTTGTGGTCTTATAATAGCCTGATATGAGTGAACAGCCTGTTAAAGTCAACAGAGATATTAAATTATTTAATTTTAATGTCTCAATTTAAATGCAAATCACTGCCTTATGGCTCCGTAAAATGGCGCTGTGAAGTTCAAGCCTGCAGTTAATGTGTTATGTGATGTCCTGGTGTGGGCATGTTCAGATGGGATGTTTTGTACATAATGCAGTGTTTATTAAAATTGGTGTCTCCTACTATGAGAGGTCTGGGTGTGAATTAGATTTGAAAAGTGGATAATTTGACAATACATAATCGTTGGTGTTATTGGTTCTAATTTTTTCCATGTGAACTGAGATTGTTTGAGCCAGTGTTTCTGGGCCACCAGACCCCAGATGTTTTGATAGCAACACGAAGCCACCTGTTTATACTTTTCAGAAAAACTCAACCACCCTCTAGTTATATAGTAGTTATATAGTTATATAGTATAGTTATGTATTATAGTTTTATATTAAGCTAGAATATGAATTTGCATGAATTTTATTCATAACATATACATCAATAAACCTTGTAAACCTTTATACAAACATTGCATCAACAGATGACACAATAAACTGGGCCTACTGGAACATATGGTATAATATACATGTATCTGCACTGTTTCCTGTATCTCCAAATTATATATGCCTGTGTTGAAGGTGACAACTTGAGCTTGCTGCTTCATTCAATGCATGCAGCCATAACCTTGCCTGTGTGTGGGCATTGTGGGCTAATATAGGTCAGCATCTGCTGTAATATGACTAATCAGCAGCTTTAAACTTTATGCAAATCACCAGAGCTTTATAAATATTTAAAGAGGTGATGTCAAAGACAAAGGGATAAGAGAAATGCAGGGAAAATGAGCCACCAGTGGGTTGTGCAGCATATCCTTTATTCCTGAGCAGAGTGATAATGCCTCACTCTGTGTGTCAATATTGTACCGATTCTACTGATATAGGGGAGACAAATAACCCTCATGTTTCTTTTGGGCTCTCAGAAACTTACTTAATATTGAGGTATATTAGGTGAAGTTCACTGAAGTATGCACTATAGCTTCTGCATCTGTAGCTCAACTGGTAAAGCATGGCACTAGCATCACCAAGGTTCAGGTCCTCAGAGAATGAATGCACATAATTAAGGTGTCAAATGCATACTTGTAACCGTTAGGTATCAGGTAAATACTTTCACTTTTTTTATAAAGCGTACTTTTCTTTTCTGCTTGGTTTATCTTGCAATGCTCAGACAGTTTAAGGATCAGCTGCAGTAATTATTCGGTGTTGTTGACCCTGGCTTGTTCCATTGATTACTGCCGTGAGTTTTGTCACTGTGATCCTGTGATATTGTAGTTTCTTGATGTTTTCAACCATCTTGACTATGATTTGGTGCTGATTAATTCTGCTCAGGTTCTTACCTGATCTCCTGAGACCTTGTTGTCACATTGGAAGCAATTAGTTTTTTATCTTTTAAGCTTTAAAGTAATACAGTACATTTAATATGGTCAGATATAGCATTCAGTCTTTACAAACTAGAATAGTTAGGGAAGAAAAAATAAATCCAAGCACAAACAACTTTTAAATCCCACATATTACAATAGAATCACAGTAATTATGATGTGCCTGTGTGCTCACACCTGATTGGCTGTTAGAGAATTGGGTCAGGGATCAGAGTATGCACTGGGGTTTTGCCCCCCAGAATAATAATGCATAACATTCTTTTATCACCATGAAGATGCAAAAAGCACATGCTTTAGTTCCTCCACAGGGCAACCAGTAATTACTCACTGTATTCTACATATAGCCCAACCGAGCTGTTGTACGAATATGACATTCATAACAGTTACAGATTGACTTCATAATTTAGGTCAATGTGATGCCGGTGGCAGGCACAACAAAGCTGCATCCTTCCAACATCTTTTCAACGTCATGTTTTCATGTTTATTTTAATACAGTCAACTATAGATGACATTTCACGAGTTCTCACACTGGCTGCCAAATATCAGTGAAGGGTAAATAATTGTACACAGTAGACAGGCCCCTAAACTATGACTTTCCTGAAAACAAAAATGTTTTAAAATTGCTTGTATAGTGATTCAAACAAAAATACCAACTACATTGATGTAAAAAGTACATGCAAAATATAGGCACATAGCAAAAAGCTATGGCTAAACAGATATTATATGTATATTACGAGACAATTTATAGTAGTTTATGATCATTACAGTTTGTTGAACAAATTGTTTGTTGAACATGCTTTTTTCATTTTGGTAGTTTTTTAAATAATTAGGCCATTTGTTTAATGTGGGTTTTGTGGAGGTGGGAAGTAAATGTACGCAACACTTTACAGACAGCTGGATTATTTATGTGGAGTCGATGCTGAATAACAGCTAATGCAATGCAACTGCAGCACAAACTGTAACAAATCTTCAGACAGCATAGAGAGTAATTAGCAATAAAGAACGAGGCTTCACTTTCGTTGTTTGGCAGTGCAGAACTGTTTGTTGTGGTCATATCTTTAAGAACAGCAAAACTTCTTATTAAATGTGAATATGTCATTAAAAGTAACGGGTCTAATTCTTTCAATATTAAATTACTGTATCACATCCGAGCTTCATTTTCAACCAGACCAACACAGCAGCTGGTTCAAAATGGCATCTGTTTGTTGGGGAGTGCTTGAGGAAAAAATTATTTCCAATAAAGATGATTTAATCTTAATAATTTTTGTCTTTCAAACACAGTTTCCACTAAGTCTTTGTAGATACAGTAAAGTACAGTGGTTTTACAGAATGCTAGAATCTACAATAATCTATTCAGACTGTCAGGTCTTTCCAGCTGCGCTCTCTTTACTTCATCTGGGGCTGAAATAAAAAGCAATTAAACATAAAAGACTTACTATCCAAGAAGAATAGCACAGAACTGTTGTCTAAGGGTTTTTATTGCTGTCAAGTATAAAGGCTTATCAGATGACAGGGTTTGCTTATTACGCATATTTCCGCAAAGGCTTCAGAAATGCACAATGGATGGTAAATGACATTTAATCCTATTCATGCAGTGCTAAAGTGTGGGGTCTGAAAGCTGTTTAGGTTGAGGAATTTGAAGTCACTGGGGCTCATTTCAAAGGCAACAGCTTTCAGTTAAGAAAATTTTGAGTGGTCTTGGACCCAACCTGTCATTCAACCCATACGACCATTTGAGTTGTTTGTCGCCTTCCTGAAATATGCTCCATAGGGGTGTTTACTAAATTAGCACCCCCAACAACCATAGGAGACACCATAGAAACTTTCACTTTAATCCAGTTATGTAACTGCAAAAATCTAAGCTTACTTCTCCCAAGGTTAGGGTTTGTAAGGGGCTGGGTTAGAGTTGACAACTTGAAACAAGTTCCATGTAAAGAAACAAATCAGAGCATTAAATTCAAACATGGAGACATATAAGAACCAACTTATAAAACGTGTCTGAGAATTCTATCAATAATTTATCAGTTACGCGTTATATTAGGCAAGAATATACATTTTATATTTTAGTTTCAGGTTTGCACTATTTGGACAGGATTAGTTTTCTAAACAGATTATTTACCCAGAATGCCTGTCGTTTAATGCACAGATTCAGATGGAATTATAATATCTGTACCACAACACTAAGAGTTTCGGTTTTCTAGACGTGTCTTTAAAAGTACAAAGTCTGTGAAACACATTTACCTCTTCAGGGAAAACTAATTGAGCCTGAATAGGCCTTTTGACAGCTTTCATTCTTTTGTCATGAAACAATATTGTTTGATGAGTTGATGTAATCTTTTTTTATAAACAACAGCCCACTAGAGAAACTGACCGTGAAGTTTTATGGAATCAAACCCGTTTCATAGACATGCAATGTTTTACTTCTAATAACAGCACTCAAACATCCAACAATGCTCTGCCCTGGGCAGAGACAATTGTCCATTTGTACATAATGGAATTTTTGTTTCGTGTCTCCCAGAAGACAGTCTAAAAAGATTAAACCTCGAGTGTATGTCCATTTACATCATAAATCCATTTAAATATTGTGCCCAAACAGGCTTATAGACTGGTTATATTTGATTACGCTGGAAACTTTTGTTACGTTTTGCCATTAATGTCTTTTGAAATAAAGCTGTGAGTGTAATTGGACACCAAGCTGTTTTGTGTGAAATTTCATGGGCGAAGGGCAAATGGCTGTTGTCAAGTTGGCTTCTCAGAGCCTTTCCACTTGAGTATTCTTTAAATGACTGCGATGCTGCCCTGGTATCTAGCTGACAGTAAAAGGAAGCCACTGTCTGAAACAAATGGGGAAATTAGTTTTTAATAATTCAGGGTTAATCATCCATTCAACAGGCCTCACTTCATGGCATGCCAGCTATATTGACATTCATGCTGCCAGTAAATTTTGCTCCAGTACAAATGTAAGATAAGGCAGAAGAAAAATGCTTCTCTTCAGTTTTTCAAAATGAAAGTTCTGAAATTAATTTAAGGACAAAAGCAATGAATCATAATAAAGTTCAGTGTGTTTAATGAGCTTCTGAGATGTGAAACCATTCTAGTTTTGAACAAGACGTTCACTGGACTGCTGTATGAGTCCACCCATGAAATCTTTCCTGTCAGACAGCTAAACAGTGACTGTGCATGCATGCACAAGAATATTCCCATATTCATTTTTCGATTATGCAAATTATGTAATTGTCATGTAAATACACCTGATTTCTAGCCAGATTAATGTTCCTGTTTCTAGCAATCTTAGGCTAGCATATGTCTGTGTTATTCAGCATTTTGAGTCATGTGAAAAATACACCTAAACTGAACATTCATGTGTATTTGCACTAAACAAAGATAATTGTGTGTGATATTACTGTATATACAAGGAGTAAATCAAGATGTTTATCAAATACATTTTACACATAGGAAGAGACTCAATTTTCCTTATTTATGTTCAGCATTCAAATAAGCATCATGCCATTGGTAAGAGTTAATGTGTTAATATCCACAATTAACAAAGTGCACCACAATAAATGGCAAGAACAAGTATCTCCTATATTTCCAAAGCAGAATAACAGCAAATATCATACATGCTGATTAAGCTTATTACATGTCTACAAGAATATTCCAACAGCCGTGGAGCATGTAAACACCTATTACAGAATAAACCTTAACCACAATATGGACCTTAATGGAAAAATAATGTGCGTGTAAACACAAACCACATCCGTTTTGTCCAGTTCCGCCCATCCTGAATCACACTGCCTGTTTCACGTGGGTTCTGAGAAAGGCTACAGGGCTCTGTCTGGTCTTCCTGGATTAAACGGGGCTATTAAAAATTCAAGTGTGAAATGGAAAAATTATCTCCCCCCTCCCGTTTCCTCAACATGCCCTCGGACCTGCAGCATGGGTGACGGCTTATCATTAATTTATGGCATATTATCCAAAGAAATGAGAATCGTCCATGCAAAGTAAGGAAAGGATCATCCTCTTGTGAGAGGCAATGTGGAACGTGTCCCAGGACGCCGAATATAGAGTGAGACAGAACTTCATGAGCCTGTCCGTTATATGAGCTCTTAGACATCCTGCACAGGTGAATAAGTGTCAGTCCATACAGTGAGCATGTCTAAGTAGCACTTTTGTGCTTGGAGCAGTGCAGGGAATTAAATCCAGACACTTGAAACATACATTATGAGCCACGTGAACAGAATTTCATGCGTAATGCATTGCATTGTTCATTATGGTTCTGGAGAAGGGAGGTGACCCACGTCTGTTCTATAACTGTTATTAAAAGTTGAAATGCAAATGAAGGCAGAGGAGGTATGTGTATGGGAATAATTTCCAACCTCCCAACAACACACTAAAAATATCTCTGTTCTGTATATCAGTATATCAGTTCTGACTGATATACTCAATATTATTCATGATAAAGGATACATGGTTATTGTGATTAATGTTTTATTTTAACTAAGAATTAAATAACACTGTGGGTAAATGGGACTCACCAAATAGCTTCTTTGTTTAAAACACTTGAGTTTGTTTGTCTTTCACCCAGTCATGGAGAAACTTTCCTCCTAAAGACCAAAGAACACTGCATTTATGAATGAAATCTTATTGAGTCATAATTTGTTTTATAGTTCACAAAGCAAAATCATAACCTTTCCAAGTACCTGCTGGAAGCTGCTTATGTGTCCCCATGGTATATAAACCCATTTGGGAATCTCTGTTGTAAATATTAGCTACTGCGTGTCTGGTTTCATCATTGATTACTGTGGTCCCAACACCTATTGCAGAATTCACAGTGAAATTGCTGAATTGCAGTTCACATTTGTTTTTATTCAGCTTTCCACAATTTTAGCTTTAATTAGAAAATGGATTATTTTTCCATTTTTGCTGGTTATCTAATCCCCTCCTCTGGGTGCGATCTGGGTTCGTGTGACAGGCGTCTTTGAGGAAGTGGAGTCAGTCATTAGTGAAAGCAAGACACTTATGAATTATGCTCTTTGTTTGAGTGGTTGCCCGGGGACCCTCACTACAGCAATTCAACAGCAATCACAGGCAAAGAGCAATTAAAGTTCAAAGGTCAACTAAAAGGTTATTTACATCTTCTGTGTAAAGTTTTGACAGTTTCTATGATTTTGTAATTTGTTTTTCTGAGGAAACAATTGTTTTAATATACACCAAACTCTGACCCAGAAAAAAAATCAGCTGTTAAAAAAGAAATTTAAATGAAATCTGTGTAGTGAACTAGTGGTTCTAGTTAATTGCATATTCATGGAAGCACAGTGTTTTGAATATAAGCACTCCAAATACAAAGGATTTAGAAAGAGTTTTTTTCCCCCTGTTTCTTACATATTCAGGCATACATGGTTGTGTGTTTGTTTGAACCATTGCCTCTATTTTAGCCAAATGTCACGGTCCTAATCAATGCACATCCAAAGTATGATATAGTTATTAAGCAGTTGCAAAAGTAAGATCATTATCTCATCATGCTATTTTATTCATGCTTCATTTTCTGTTCCAGGGAAACGGTGTCGTCTCTCATCACCAGACTTCTTTTGGAATGTGCAATCGTTGGAATGTGCAAACTACATCTCCAAACAACAGATTTTAATATCATACAAAAATTGCAGCCACTTGAATCACGTTGCTCTTGGAAGTTTGCAGAAGATTTTTCATTTGTTTTGATCAGCCAGAAAGGAAAAAACAGAAAAGACTGCACAATAATAACTAGGCCTTGGAAAATTGAAGCTTGGCAATTCTGACAAGTTGTAACAGAAAGAGATAAATCTGTCACTTTGAAGGAATAATTTCTGTTCAGATATACACTGTATTTTACCAGGCAGGGAAAAGCAGATGAAGATTCAGGTACGCTTTTTTACTGTTCAGGGTAACTCATAGATATTGCTGAAAGGTACAGGAGTGGCTTATTCCTCTTACATGTGATGAAGGGAGAGAAGAATTCGAAAAAATACAAAGGCCTTAAGTGTCAAAAATAATATATCTTGTAAAAGTTAACTTTAAGTGCTAACTCTAGCTGTTTTTTGAGTTTTATGACTAATACTCTTACTTTCAGAAGACTGTCCTTTAGGTACAGTGAGACACTGACTTTTATGTTTTAAAATGAATTGTTTTTTACATAATCCAAAATTAAGGCAAACCATTTTCCGGTTGTAGAAGAATCTCTGACAATGCTGTTCTATAGTGTGAAAGGAGCAGTGCTCAATTCAGTGCTTCAATTCATTCAATTTTCACAGCACTAAATTGATTTAAAAAAAATAAATAAATAATTTTTAATTTGTGGTTTATTCCAGCAAATGCCACTTCTTCTGTGCAACATTAAGTTAATGTTGCTGTGTAAGGCAGGTTGGGATGCTTAAACAGATCCCACCACATTATTTACAGTAAGCAATTAACCAATTTCTTTGATGTAGTTGTCTGTGTATAAATATATACATATATGTACATATATATGTACATAAACAGCTGGTCTTTAGTACCTAATGAGTGTGCTGTCTTTCTAACATATCTTTTGATATAAATGTTTATTAATGTATTTTTATTCTATTCTGAATAATACTGTCAGTTTGTTTGCTAGGTTTTTTATGTTCTGCTTCTAAGCCTCTGATGGGTATTTTCATTAGCATAATGAAACAGTTGAAGTTATAGATGAGAAATAGCTTGCATTACGAGCAACGGCAAGTGGATAGTCCAAGAGTGTTTAAAGCAATCTAATCTCAGAGGGAACACTGTTTCCTTTAATGCCGGCATGTTTATTCCACAGCTAGGAAGAATAAAATCTTTCTGAGAACTGTTGTTTTAATCCTCTGCCTCAGAACATGAGGAGTTGAATGTATTCCCAGTATCAGCTTCAACAATAAAGGCCAACTTATGTGTTGAAATTGGCATTGTCCATGTTGTAGAGAATTAATTATTATGCTTGTTCTATTTTTCTTCTTTATTATTGTTATTTTTTAATTATCTTCTCTCATTGTGCGTACTACACTTTTTTTTACACTTTTTCTGGGGTATTTTTTGACACCAACACTGCATTATTAAACATGGAGGTTCCTAATGTTCTCAAGGCTGGTTCATATATAATCAGAATGACTGCAGTAAATTATATGCATTTTTATCCATGTATACAGGACATTAGCGAGACCATTGGCTATTCAAATCCAATTACAATTCAAGTAAACCACATTATTGTACCATTATACATAATTGACCTCATAGAGACCTGTTACTGGAATGCTGAAGAGGATGCCTGTGTTCACTGAAATGCACTTATGAGCTTATCAAACCCAGACAGAGAGAGAGATGGAAAACTACACTAAACAGATTCAAAACAGGCTTCCCCCTCCAGTTGCATCTTGCGCTGATTTCTCAGTGAACGTTATGGAATATATTTTCCTCTGTTAGCAGTTACAGGAAGGGTGAACACTAGCATGGAGTACATTTTAATGTACTTAGAATGTGCATGACTGTTAAGGGCGTCAAGCGTTTTATATTTTTTAAATAGCATCAGTAATGTTGTCAACCACTCAGACTAGACTGTTATCTTTTCACAGATGTCTTCATTTAATGGACAACCTATGCATGAGCCAGTTGTTTAAGGAACAGAACAAGCACAAGCTCAACAGCGCCACCTATTGTACTGGAAAGAATCTGGTTTACATTTGGTCTCCAATATTAATTTCAGTCTTGGTGTGAATAGACTTTTTGCCTGCAATTTGTGTCACATTTTCGTTTCTCAGGTGTGAACAGGGCCTTGGGCATAGCCTTGTTACTTATGTAATGCCAGTCCTCATAAGCTAAAAATGAGGTCTGGGGTTTTCATGTAACAGTATAAAAGCGGACAGTTATGTCTAAGCAGGTTATGATTCCCTATTAAATGAATCTGTAAGGTCCATTTTAGGTGATGTGTCAGATTTGAGATTTGTTTTCCAGTAAGCACATGCAGCTTTGGCCTATCATAAAGTCTGTTAAATCTCCTGCAATAAATAAAAGGAGAAGACTAGTCATTACTTATTGAAAACAAGGAATTGCCTGAAATCATCTCACCATAGTGTGCGCCCACAGCCTGAGGCACTTTCAAATCCTGCCTCATTAATTTCTTATAGGGGCTCCATCAGAGCCAATCTCTAATGATGACTTGCTGGTAATGGATACCACACCAGTGTTTGCATATTCAATAAAAGACACATGTTTGTGTTGGGGTAACGGGTACATTTCTTCTAAAATGTTGTGTTGTAGTTAGTATTTAATTCAAAACAAACTTCTGAGATCATCACACTAATAAGCTGCTTTCATGGATGTACTCATGTCATTTATTGTAGTAGACACTAACCAGACTTGTAAGTAAAAAAGTTTGTTCTTTTATACAACTTCACTTTAATCCACTTTCTGTGTTGTATTCACTAACCAGTTACATCACTTATTCTCTAACAACCCACAACATTGTTTAAACAGACATTAAAGGTACTACATATTTAAAGAATTATCATTAGTCGTTTTTCATAATTATCATATGAGTACAAACACACTTCCTCCTGCCTTCGTCCTATGAGTCTTTTTATATATTTTGCCAAATTTGCAATAGTAACTGCTTTATCTCTGGTGCAATTAACATTGTGCTATTACTGCCCACAAACAGTGAACATGAAACAAAATTCTATTTAAAAAAGATTTTTGTGTATACTTTCTAATGATCATTGCAGCAGTAATTTTCCTTACGAGGAGATATGCATTGTGAGGGGGCATTTGTCGAAATGGAATATTGGGTGTGTTGGTGTCCTACGTGATTTTCCTTTTAGACATTTGAATCAGGTATTAAAAACTACTAGTAAAATACTGATGGGCCAACAAATAAATGATGCTATCAGCGGGGACAATTCATTTTGTCTGTGTGCTGTTTAGCCTTTCTAATGTTATTCTTTTAAATCATCAACATGAACAAAGAAATATTTAGTCAGACGAAAGGTTACATCAAAGACTTTTGATGTTCCATGTAAACATAAAGTATAAATACAGAATAAGAACCTAAACTTTACACGCTTTGACAAATGCATCCCATTTGCATTTTTGACGTTTGCTCCCTGAGTCCTATGATCTGTAGAGAAGCTTTAGAGATGAAGGTACGGTAAAATCTCCACTTTACAGCATCCAGGACTCATACATCAGATCCGTCCCACTCCACACTCTCATATCTGAAGGGTCTCTTGGGGCATCTGACATCCAGGCAATTTGACTCACCCATGCCAAATAAGATTTTACTTTTTTGACTGCTTGCAGCATGTGTCTGTCAGCGTGTGTAAGCTGAGGCTGCTCATTTCCTGAATATTAAAGCGGTTACAGCCGGGTGTGGAGCACTGAGGGTCTTTTTTGATGTGATGAAACCTGATGTTGGCATCCCTTCTCTGTTGACTGATGGATCACATTGGCAGTGGAATGATCCCATGGTGGAGTTTGTTCTTATTTGATAGGGCTGCTGGCTCCAGTGATGCCCCAGGTGAAGACCCTTCCATGGTGGGAAGGGCAAGGATGGATATTAACAGCGAGGCTACTTGTTACATTTAGCAGTCCTTATTTAGACATAAGACAATTACTTTGAATGTTCATAATGATGAAGCAGATATCATGAAATCAATGGTAAATTTATGCTTTTGCCCAACAGGTTGATTTCCATGCAAGAATTTTGACAGACAGAAACATTTGCCATTATGGCTTATTTCCATCTTCGTATCATATAAAAATAAAATTGATAAGTTACAGTAGCTTAGAGGGATGAATTAAATATCACTTATTTGCCACAAGCATTATAGGAAAAGGAGGGCAGAATAGAAACATAAAGACGCGAGCTGAACTCGATCTCATTATGTTCACGTAGCATTGTGCATTACCACCAAGCCACATCCCAAAAACTAAAATAGAAAAAAGCTGAAGCAAAATGAAAGCCTTGAAAGTTTGAAACGTCCTGATCTACTTTTTTCTCAACAACAGGCCATTTACCAACTAATCTCATTGTCCTTGCTGTGTTTGACTAAGTGTAATATCTAATGGTAATTTATGTAGAACATTGCCCCCCGGATACTTAATTGTATTAGCCTCCATTCTGTAATTAAGAACAAGCACAGGCAATATTCGTCTTCAGTCCGTATTGCTTGGACTATCAGGCCTTCTTGTTAAAGTTATTCATGGAATGTTCTTTTGAAGAGCTGTGCGGATGTTAAAGTACTGTTACAGCCATGACCATGACGAAATCTTTTACTAAGAGCTCTTATCCAGGTTTACATCTCTGGGCAGATTATATAAGGCCTTATTACCCTAACAAATGACTTAATGGTTCTGTATTTTAGGCCATTTTCTCACATGCGTAATTTAGAATATAATCTAAATGTCAAAAAGGAGAACATTATGGTCTTATAAATTTGGTTTTTCCAGGCCTTAGAAGAAGCATTGCAAATATAAGACCCGAGGGTAATGTTCCTCTAAATCTGCACATGTAGTCCCATGTCCATGGAAATATGAGGTATGTGGCAAAACTGCAGGTTTTTTCTCAGAACAATGACCATGGTAGGTGATAATTAACCTGAAGGTCAGACTGATTCCTATTAAAGTTCTCATCATGCATGCAGTTGGAATCTGGTTTTAAGTGCTAAAAAATGTGTCACTGTCCTGTGGGTGTTGGTGAATTTCATAATTCATAATAAGAGAGATGTCAGGTCTTTGATTCCCAGAGTAAATAATGATAAACATACCCTGTAAAAGGTTTCGATTTGGCATTGATGCTACTGTAAAATCATTTGTCAGCCAAAGTGCTGTTGGCAGTAATGCAATATGCAGTCACGCATACTGACATTGGGGGGCAAAACCACACACACAAAAAAGGTCTTTAAACAGCCCTTTACCACTGACAGTTAATATCTTCCATTCAGGCTGTACTGAAGCAACTGTAGATTATCACATCTTTAAACAAATAGATTTTAAAACAATCTCTATAACATTTAAACAATGTGCAGCAGTTTACTTTTTATTGTTATTGTTATTGGAACCGATGCCCCCAAACACACACAACACACAAACACACAGAGGTGTCTATAGTGAAAGCCCCACTGCATGTTGCTGTTATTATTGAGCTTGTGAGAATTCTTCATTCTGCATTAGAGACAGTGCTCAGTTGCTCTGAAAGCAATTTTATGGTGGCCATAATGAGTGAAGGCTATAATTGAATAATGCCTCTAAAACCATTAATGCAGTCAGAGGATTAACATAATACTGGGGATTAGGATCTTCACATAAATTTAGTGAAGTTAGTGCTTTGAAAATACACCGATCATTTTCCTTTCCAGTGATTTCATTCCTAATTAAATCTAGAATTCATTTCTGCACTGAGATAAACTAAATACTATATCCACAGATTGGACCTCAGCAATTAGACTTACAGAATATGTAATTAAATTCAATGTATTAATTGACATGCATACCTAAAAATAACAGATAGAAAAATGGATAGCGTTACTAGTGGATGCATATTATCAATGGTAGTATTTATTGGATGGATGTGCATATATTTGTTCAACACTCACCGTAACATTGTTTTTTTTGTATGTTCATGGTATTTATAATTTAACGTATTGTTCATTGCAGAAACTCATAACCATAACAACCTCAACATAAAAGCAAATCTTTGATAACAGGTTTGTAAAGAACAGAACGAGTGAAGAACAAAGGAATTATTCCAGTCAACAGCGCAGCACTCAGCGGTTTATTGCATTCATTTACCGTTTCACAATACACAACAGGGTGATGCTCTCTGAATCAGCAATAATGCTGTGAATATGCATTAGACCAATCTACAAGATGCAAGAATCATAATCATTACCGCCTTTGGCCCAAGACATGAAGGCAATGAATTCTCAACTATCCCTTATAAATGGATGCAATATATCAATATATGGCAAGCACATCAGGCTAGTAAAAATATACAATCAAATAAACAACAGGTATTGTATTGAGGAAGCCACTCTGACACTTAAGATTGGCAAACTGTAATTTCAACAGTCAAAGCAATTTATCTACAGTCAAACTATCATTTAGTAAGTAGCTTCACTATAAGATGGCCTTCTTAATGTTGCCAAGTGAGAGATGTTGCTGGGTGAACATCATTGTTGACCCTTATACAACCTTCCAATCAACCAATAAGATTTGAGGGATAATTTACAGTTACTGTTTACTGTGACCACCCAGGTTAGGTGCCCTAAAATCTTTTTTCTCTGATTTTAGGGATATGTTATTGTTAAGTATAGGGTTTGGGGTAGGGATAGGGTTTTTCTATAGAAGTGTTCTATGGAACAAACTATGTTGACCCAGGAGTATCTCTCACTATCTCTCACTGAAAATCAGGTCAAGCCTATAAGCCTCAAATAAAAATATAGCTAACCACATTAAAGAGATGTATGCTATATAACAGAACCTAGAGCTAAACAAAAGGATTAACTGAATATTTAGCCTAGCTATAGAAGAAAATGTAAAATGCTGCACAGGGGTTGTAAGAATGCAAGGCTACATGCACAATTTAATGCAACAGCAGCGACGTAACATTCTGTCATACATCAATGCTTCCTGCTGTTATTGCTATTGTTTCTTACTGGAAAAACTATACTATTATAAAAGCATCTAAGCATATTAGGTTAGGTTAACAACATTGTTGTTGTTAGACTTACCTATGTCTTTAATTTAGAGAAAAGAAAGGTTTGGAATAAGACAGTGGTATTGTCATTTTTAGTAAGTTCTAATCTTTAACTTTCTAGGTTGCATCTTAACGTTGAGTGAGAGGAGGCGATATGAACACAGGCTGCAACTCGATGACAGTAAACAAGAGAGAAGCCGTAGTGTCTGTGCAGTCTCGGTTCAATGGTCATGATCCGCTTGAAGGTGGTGGGATCTTGCGTTGCAAAGGCTGTATTTTCTTTAGCTGTAGGGGAGAGGAGACCCACCAATATGCTTTGGTGAGATCGATTGTGAAAAGCAACTATAGCTTACCTGGATTTCATCAGTTTGCCCACTCTGACCACGATAAGGTCGAGACCTTGTTAAATCTTCTGAAGTCGTTACAAGATTGGAAATTGCAGTTTGGCTTCAGGAAAATTATCTAGTAGTGTTATTTTGTTATAATCTTTGAAATAATCTTTATAATAATCTTTGTAATTAGAAATGTCATTTTCCTTTGACATTCTGAGTTCATTGTGCATTGTTATAAAAGTTAAAAACTCTATAAAATAGTTATTTTTTGTTTAATAATAATATGCTAGCTCTTTAACGCATATCCTTTATATTTTACAGCATTAAACTCTGAGGTCAAGCTATTATTGGCCCACTTAGAACTAAATTCATGCTTTATTCATACAATTACCTACTGTTCTATTTCCTGCTTATAATCTTATGGATTTACCGCGGGCCCTCAAATCAGCAGTGACCCCTATTACCGTCTCATTGCAAGGCTTTTAACTGGAGTGAAGTATGAGAGGAGGGGCCCCAGCCCCTGAACCAGTTTAGCAATCTAATCATGACAGATGAGCCTGCCCCTTCCAAGATCTTCCAAAGTCTACCAACTACTGTATCACTGTTGCCTCAATGTGAGGAAACCACACCCCTTTTTAAATTACTGCACTCTATATCCACAAACACTTTATGTTCCTGTTTGGTTTAGACTATTATTGAACTTTTTTGTACTTAAATTCTTGTATTTAAAATATTAAATGCAACCAAGTTCACTGTGTCTGTCTTTGCTTTAGGTTACACAAGGGTTGCTATTGTTAAAGCTACTTATTAAAGTTTTAAATTAACTTTATTCCATTTTACAAAATCTTTTCAAGAGACTGCTCAAGAGATTGCTCATCGTATCCTGCAACGAACTGTCCTCCTTAAAAAGCATTTGATGAAAACAATAAGCTGGTGCTCCCACGGTCAGACTAATGAGATTTAGAGGTTAGGCTATATGAATTAGCCTTGTTCCGATAAAGTGGTGTTTTTGAGAAACATTTTGAGTCACATAAGGGAATTTTCGTACTGATATGTACTGTATGTTTTTATTGATATACATATATACATCATAGCAAATATACACATGTTTTGTTTATTTAATTTTGTTTCTTTACAGGCGCATCATATGTAACCATCTTCCTCTACAGATGGTACTGTCCCTCTCTGATATTTGTATACAGTCTTGAGAATTAGTGTCTCTTGTCTTAACAACAAGCAAGTTTGATGATACAAATGATATTGAAAGCTAATTGAGTTTAAGAAGTCACCTTTGATAATGATTGACTATTTATGCAAAGATAATGATTACATTTATTCTTGATTTTACCTTTTTTAGGCAGAAGCAAATAACATTGCATTATTTAAAATAGAATTTCTCATTGGTCTGTTGACTCCATGGGACAGATTAAAGTCTGGTCCTCCATGCATGAAAGAAAAATTATAAGATACATTTAATTGTTACTGTAAATTTAATACAGTTAATACAGTCCAATTTTAAAGCAATTAATGTTTAATGTTGTACAATGCACTTACATTTACATTTATGCATTTGGCAGACGCTTAAAAGCGACTTACATTATACTATACATTGTTTCTGAGTATGTGCAATCCCCTGGGATCGAATCCATGACCTTGGCGTTGTTAATGCCATGCTCTAACCACTGAGCTACAGGAAAGCTAAACTTAAACATTGTACTATTTTAAAGTGCCACTGCAGCATGCTCCATTACGGTACAGGTTTACCTCATTTTACCCATCTGAGTATATTTCACATTGTTAGGCTTGTATGTCCTCAGCATCTACATTTTATATGTATTTTATATTTTTTATATCTGTTTGGTTGTTGGCTCTCAATACTGTTTTCAGCTCCAGACCAGCAGCAGCTTGATTTTCAGTTCATGACTTCACTGTCATGATAAGCATCACTGACCACTCAGTAATCACATTGGCTCTTTGGTCACATTTACTGTACATGTCCTGAATATTTTCCTATAGGTTCCATTTCCCTCCTTCCTTCCTTATCTTCCTTCACCATCCTTCCTTTTTATCTTCCATGTCTAATTGGAATGGGTCAGGCTCTGGGGCAACGCCCTCATATCCTGAACTTATCCAGATATTTTTCAAGACATAAGAGAGGATCGTTTGGAAAGTAATGTCTTAGGCTCTGATTGCTGCACAAATGACTGGTTGAAAATGCGTTCTTCTGGTAGTGTTCTTGTTCCCATGCCTACCACTGAATCGTTTTCTCCTTGTATTGCAGTCATCTCCACAGTAGCGCCATGAGCATCCATTAGTGCCTTGACTTTATGGCTTTTTGTATTTTACTTTACCTGGAAGACTGAATAATTGATCAATCTAGACAGCAGAAAAATAATTGTGCAGATGTGTGTGTGTTTTCCTGAGCCTGCATGAAATGATGTAGAATCTCATCACAGATGTAATGTTACCCTCTGTGTAATTCCTGAATTAAAAAAAATATGAGCCAATGAAATCCAAAGTTAAGCAGAGAAATGCTTTGACATAATAATATAAAGGTAACATGTAAGATTCTACACTTTTTCTTGGTCACTAATCAATTAACAAGATTTGTGACATTGGTCATGTTGACTCAGGTTAGCTTTGTAGAAAGATTCCCTTTCCTCCACTGAAGCAAACAAGATGCTTTTTGAAACACTGTGCAATCATTACAGTTCAGTACAGCCCAGTCTTTTGGACCCCACTGTATGGGGTTAATAATGTTTCTCTCTATGTTAATGTTTCTCTAAAATGTTTTTAGTAATTTCAAGTCATTTATTCATTTTATTGAGTCAAATCAATAAACCCAACCACGTGTACTCACAATCTTTCTTTATAAATAAAATGTGCGTATGAGACTGTAACTTTTCAGATAAGCTCAGTAATCTCCAATCATAATGAAGATAGGCTTATAAACAGGATGCAAATATAGCAACATGCCTTGGTTGAAGTCCATAATAAAGGCGTTACTTAATTGACATTATTTTTCAGAACACAGAGAATAGAAACTGTACTAAAACAACATATTAATTAGTAAAGTGAAAGACATCATTAAAGTGAATTAAAATAGCTAAATATTGTATAATATAAAAGTCTTTCTGCTGTCCTCTGAACATTTTGCTCCATATTGGTCAAGGTTGAAAGTTCAACAGTTCCTCAAATGCTTGATCTCACTAATGACATTTAGGACCTCGATGCACTGCCTTTGTAGAACTTTGTGCTTTTAGCACACAGTAAGTGATTCTGTTTCCGGCTGAATGACTCTTGATTTGACGGAGGAAAGCTCTCTGCTCTACCGAGTGTGAAAACTCACAGGATGACTACAGCCATTGACAAGCGGCTCAATATTCCTGAGCCACATGAGCTCCTCAAAACAACACCTTACGGTGACCCTCATGTCTGCTAACCATTTTGGAAAAGTCAAATGAATTACTTTCCTTTCGATGAGTGCTCTGTCACTTGGGGACTCTCAGTGTGAGCAGCTGTATTTGCACATTCTGCTAAAATGTAATCTTAAAATCTATATATTTATATGTGTGTATATATATATATATATATATAGAGAGAGAGAGAGAGAGAGAGAGAGAGAGAGAGAGAGAGGAGCTTGGGTTGCTATGTGATTGCAACAGAATGGCACATATTATTCATTTATATGATACTGATTCAAAAAAGGTAAAATTTAAAATGTGACTATTGCACCTTTCATAAATCAATTTTCAACAGCTACTGGACTTCCCATAAATTCATTTTAATCTTGACAAGGTTTGACATGAATCCAGCAGTTAAGATGTGAGGTGTACTATTAATATCAGCAGTAAGGCAATGTGTAAACTTTAAAGAAATAAGAGCGGAGCTGAATTATTCTTATATGAAGGCGAATACAAT